>JANHGN010017626.1:45287-108536 GCA_024605025.1 Megaceryle maxima | reverse complement strand
CTGCTGACTTCAGAGAGTGCAGTTAGTTAGAAGTACTGAGCTGAAAAGTAAAATCACTGAACAGAATTAGTTCTGTTTTCACTCGAACCAGGACACCATGGCTCCAAGCATCTCTGTGAAAAGCCAGAAACACTAGGCTAACATGAGGCAAAAATGCTACTTCTTTGAGGTGTAACAAACACATTTTACGTGTGAGGTTAAACTCAGTAAGCAGTGCAAGAAGGTGTCTGGAACTGTGCCACCACACTCCACACTAAAGACAACTCATCACAAGGATTCTTTGCAGTCAGTTTTACTCTTAAGTCCAACACAAGTGCTTGAGAAATTAAAAGCTGCTGAGAATCTGTGCCTGCTTCCCACATGGACATGATGCATTAGAAAGCAGGTGGACTTCCAGGAGAGACACTGGAAACCGGAGATGACTTGTCAACTCAGCTGCTGGGCAATCCCAGGAGACTGTGCCATTGACCAGTCTTTGGATGAAGTGACCATGGCGGCTTCATAGAGGAGTCATAGAAGAGTCATACAGGAGTCATAGAGGAATCCTAGAGTCATAGAGGAGTCAGCACAGCTACAGTCACATTACAAAGCCAGGGTTATGCCTCACCAAAATAATATTTTTTCAGGCCAGCTACCAAATTCTGCCACCTAGAAACCTAAAAGCTGGGTCTGGTGAAGCTGATGGGATTCACAACATAGATCACAGGTAAATCATCAGCAATTTACACACAGACATGTAATTATTAATATCAACATGTTAGAGTGGCTGCTGGATGTATCTTTCCATAGCACAAGTTCTGTGATGGCAAAACCTTACATTTTTATCAAGTGCATTAAATGAAGCGCACACAACTGGACATGCCAAGATTTCCTCCCTCCAACACAAGAGCCAAGTGTGCAACTAAACCTTTTCTCATCAGCGTGACAGAACGTTCATTAAAAATCCTGTGGTTAAAATACCCTACAAAACAGACAGAGAAAACAGAAAACTACACGAGCCAGGGGAGAAAGTATGAAATCAGATCTCAGAACACACTTACACATAAAGCCCCTGTCTTATTTTATTGCTTTTCAGTGCTGGCTGGTGCTTGAGTGCAGCCAAGATGCGTGCGAGGCTGCAGCTCAGCCAGCCGTGCCGGTGGGTTGCAGGAGCAGGGCCACCCCACAGCCCTGTTCAGTCACCAAGGAGGGATGTGACTAGAGGGCTGCCATCCCTCATTACACAGTGAGGCACCTATGATGCTGGCAAAGACCAGAGTTCAGGAAGCAAGAGTCTAAAAGCTTGTTCTCTGTGCACAATATTTACTCCTATGCTTTTCCTATGGCTCTACAACCCAGGGAGAGAGGGCCAGCTAGGATACAGGAGGTTTAATACCCTCAAGAGATAAGCAGGGTCTCATTAGCTCAGCTCTGTCTCTGCCTGGTTTCTACCTCCAAGGATATAGGAAAGGGGGTCATGTGTCTCACAGCACTTTCCCACAGAAGACCATGTGAACATTAGGCCAAGAAAGGGGGTGAAGGAGGAAAAGAAGTCTGCAGCCTCTGGATGTGTTTCTCTTCTTTCTTCCTGCTTTTCCACAGAGGAACTGGCTGCTGGGTGGATTGTGATGCTCATCTTTTGGCCCAATTTGAGAAGAGTGCACTGGAAGGAGGGGTTTTGCTAGGTACAAAAGAAAGTAGAGGGAAGAGAAGAGCTCATGGAAAGCATTTTGTGTTAAGAGATACCTTGCACAGTTGGTGAAGGTGTGAAGAACCACATGGTCCCTGATGAATTGCATTACTGAAAGCACCAAGCAAGGATACTAATGCTTTTTGGACAAGTTTCTGGCAACTCTGGAACTTCCTCCCGCAAATCAACAGGGCTGAAGTTACCCCAGTAGCAAGCTCAGAAAAAAACCACCAAGTCGATTCTCTCAATTTTGAGGAGGGCTCAGGAATGCCAGAGACACTTGCTAGGGCAAGGCATTTCCTACAAGAATAAGGTTTCAGAAGTACTGCAAGCAAGAGGCACTAATCCTAAACTCAGTGTTCATATGTGCTTCAGACCACTGGCACCACCAGCTTCCTTTGGCCAAGTCCTTGGGTGAGTGACAAACTTTCACCACCTCCAAGTTCGGGCTGCTGCATGTTGGAGAAATCTGCCTTCTTTACAGCAGTATTTCTCCGAGCGTGCCAAAGAGCTTACAGAGAGCCGAGGTGTAGCTGCTAATGTGCAATAACTGCTGTTGTATTAGCAGCACATTGTGCCAGCTGTCAACAAAACAAATTATCTAGGATGCTATTTGGAGACTGAGAGCTGAGCTGTTCTGTTTGGCCTCTAAGAAAACCATGTATTTTATTTCACATCATAAACTCTATACATAAACAAACAAAGATACTGCTCATAAATCAGTTTTTCAAGAGCATAAAGCTATTAAACTATATGCAGCTTTAAGAACCAGCCTATACAGATTGCCAGGATCAGAGCTTAATGCTGTGCCAGAGCCCACTGAAGTCACAGCTCAAAAGTGTGAAATATTTGTGGGTGTAAGCTCATAGCACAACTCTGCTGCCAAGACCCACAGGGGAATGATGACAAGCCCCGTTCACCATCATGAATCACTCTACTTCTCAAAGATGGAGAAAAAACAGGGGACAACAAGATCAGCTACTCAAGTTTAACCTAGATATTAAGCACACAATATGTACTCTATTTATAAAGGCTTCTATTAGAATGGTAGAAACATAGAATGGTGCAGGGTGGAAGGGAACTTTGGAGATAAGTGTCCAACCCCCCTGCAAATGCAGGCCCACCGAGGGCAGGCCACACAGGAACACATCCAGGTGGGTTTTGAAAGTCTCCAGAGGAGACTCCACAACCTCTCTGAGCAGTCTGTTCCAGGCTCTGTCATCTTCACAGTAAAGAAGTTTCTCCTCATGTTGAGATGGAACTTCCTGTGTTCCAGTTGGTGTCTGTTGCCCCTTGTCCTATCACAGGGCACCACTAAAAAGAGACTGGCCCCTTCTACTTGACACACACCCTTCAGATATTTGAAAACATTAATAAGATCCCCTCTCAGTCTTTTCATGAGATATTTTACATAGTGTCCAGAAAGTCCTACTTGCATTGCCTGAGAGAGCTGTGCCTCCCCCTCCCCCCATTTTTAAGACTTTCTGGAGCAGTGAAGGAGCCGTCAGCCCAGCTACATACTGACATAGGGTTAAATCCCAGTCCACCTGCAAATTTTGCCATAGACTTCAGCAGCATCCATTTCGTATTCAGCCATTAAGCCACTCATTATGGGTAATAAACCTAGAAATTATGCCAGCACAATTGGCAAGACTTTGAACAGGAGGTGGGGAGTCAAGGCACATTAGCTGGGCTGCTGACATAGAACACCAGTGGGGAGCTGTGCAAGGTGAGAGAGAGCAGGCTCTGCGTGCATAAAGCCAACCCGCGAACACCTGCAGATCAGCACCATGACACCCAAGCACCAGCCTGAGACCCTTGTTATTTCCTTGGTCCTGCCAAATGAGTTGACTGGAGCTTCCCACCCTGCCTGACATGGTAGGAAGCAGCAGGCAGTGCAGTGGCAGCGGTGAGGATGAGGAGTACATTTCTTGTCCAGCTTGTTCAGGCAACTCTGCTTCACACCATATAGTTCCCATGGGTTATACTGTGGCATCTCATGGGGGCTTAGTGCTCAGGCTGTGTTCCCAGCGCTTACCTGCATGGCCCACCAGTGCCACACTAGCACTCATTATCCTGCTAGGCACAGGAGGACAACAGATGCCCCAAGTCACAGGGCTGAAGCAAGCTGCTGTGCTTGCATAATGTGATGCAAAGCCCCCAAAACAGATAGCCCTGGCCACTTGGGTAGTTTTGCCTCTGCTCTTCCAGTCCCACAAGCTGTTACAGAGTAAGGCCAGTTATAGGCAGGTTTACTTTGACACACACACTTGTCTTTAGGTAGTCGATTAAGAAGCCCAAGGGAAAAGTCTACTCAGCTGTAGTCTTTTACAATATTTGCTGTAGCAAAGGAACATCATTAGGGGATAATTCAGCCCCTCTCTCCTTGTAATGGCTATTGAAGGAGCCAAGAGCAACATCCTAACCAGTGTTTTATGTAAGTGCCTAAATCAGGTGGGATTGGCCCTGACCTGGTGTGATACACTAGTGTTGTGGTTCAACCCCTGCCAGCAAGTAAGCACTGTGGACACTTGATCACTCCCACCCACATGGTGGGACAGGGAGGAGAATCACGGGAGAAAAAAAGAAGGTAAGACTTATGGGTTGAAATAAGAACAGTTTAATCATTGAAATTAAATAACATCATCATTATATTAATAATTCAATGGGAGATAACAAAAAGAGTGAAATAAAACCCAAGAAAAGATGAGTGATGTACAACACAATTGCTCACCTCTCGCTGACCAATGCCCAGCCAGTCCCTGAGCAGCAGTTGGCCCCCAGCCAGCCTTCCCCTCAGCATATATATAGTGGGTATGATGTCATGTGGTATAGACTATTCCTTTGGTCAGTTTGGGTCAGCTGTCCTGGCTGTGTCTCCTACCGACCTGTGCCATTCAGGCCTTCTCACTGGCAGAGCAGGATGAAAAGCTGAAAAGTCCTTGATTTTGTATAAACATTATTTAGTGACAGCTAAAAACATCAGTGTGTTATCAGCATTATTCTCACAGTTCAGAACACAGCAGTGTACCAGCTTCTAGGAAGAAAAATAACTCTATTCCAGCTGAAACCAGGACAATTAGCAAGTTTTTTTTTAAAATATGAAGACTGTGTATATACCTAAATACCATGACTTGTTTTTGGAGACAAGGACAACATTCTTAATTATAAATACTGATCTGAAATACATTTTAAAGACAGCTGAAGGATGGTGCTCACTATTACAGCCATGCACTATGGAGATGGCAACACTCACTTCCAGCTTGAAGCCCATGTAAGCATTCCCAGGCTTCCCAGAGAAGCCAGTGAACTCTGATGCCTTGGGAGAAATGAGGTGAGGCCTCTAGTCTGTAGTTTTTAAAAGCTGAGCTGATGAATATTTCAGTTTCCAAAACATAGATGCGAAAGAGCAAAAGCAACCAAAGCATTAGCATCTCTTTGTATTGACTTGCCTGGTTTAATCCCACAAGCCAATCTACAGCATTTAACTGATAGCTTTGAATCTGAAAAAAAAAGGACCTTGGGTTCAGAAGAGATCTGGTTTACAACTCTAAGCTGATGAGATACAGCAGCCAGGATCACCTTACATTAGACAGCTAGAGCTGTTAGCCAGGCTGCAATCAAGTCAGTAATGTAGAAAGCAACATAGAAAACAGATTTCCCCATTGAGAATATGGAGTTTGTGCTGCTGGTATGCAGAGCTGGCTTTAGTTCAAGAGCTGCTGACATCATATTGGCTTCATGATACTCTCTACTTCCAAACATCACAATGTTGGAAGTTTCTCTCCAACTGTCTAGCAGATGTCATGTCTAGAACAGTTAAACACCTTCAAATAAATGAAATACCATTCAAGATGGGCTCCAGTGTGGTGCAAATACTTCTTGAATGGTCAACCAGATCCATCTGAACTGAACACCATCCAAGATGATCCATCCGAGTTCCTCTAGAGACCCACACTGGGTGGACCTTTCTCACTGGTGAATGAATTCTTTTCACTGCATGCAGGGTATGAAGCAGCTGGACAATGATCTCAAAGCTACAATGAATCACACAAACCAAAGAAAAAAAAAATAAACTGTTTGCAGACACAGCAGGCAGAAGTGCTCCATGTGGGTTTTTTCTTTGCAAGCACCCACTACTGAAACCAAGGCTTAAATGAATCTGTGAAGCTCTGCACATGGTTTTCCCTACTCTCTCTGACCCTTCACATTAAGCAGCCCTGCTGAAAATCAGTTCCATGCCCAGCATGTACTTACTGCAAAGCAAATATCAATAACAAAGGAAGGGGAAAGGCACAGGGACAACAGGCTGCAGGAGCTGCCAAAGGTTGAGCCCTTCCCTATAAGCTCAGGCAGAGTTTGAGCCTTTCCCTATAAGCTCAGTCACTGCTAATATAACTGGTTTCCTCCCTCCCAAAAACTCACCTGGCTGTCAGTGCAGCAGTAGTGGCTACAGACAGGCATGCAGCCAGGAAAAGAACCCAACAAAGCAAACCAAAACCAAACCTCCTCCTTTTACTCTTCTCTCTCCCTTATTAAGGGCTTAGCAAAACGTACGCGTTACTAAGCTTAATGAGTTACCAGGTATCTGGCAAGTCTGGGTGATGGCACCAAGGACACATGCAGTTAATAGCAAACCCAAGATAAACACATTAGCTCAGGCCTCAGTGGTGGAGGTTTAAGCTAATCCATTTACCCTTGAATTTGCAGTAGGCAAAGAGCATACACGCAAGTAATTGTTACGCCTCACCTTATACAGGTTAAGCTGTGGCAATACATCTGCTTAGCCTAAGCTCCTCATTTCCATTTCTGGATGTGTGACATTGGCACAACAGGGCTGACTCTCTTCTGAACCCAAATTCATCATCACAGTATGAGAGGGAGGTCAAAACAAGGATTAAAGTCAGGCTGGTCTGTCAGGACAGTGCAGCCTCCAGCAATGCTCACTGGGGACAGAGTATCACAGGAACTTTCCTCAGCAATGCATTTTTCAGTGCCATATGTAATTAAATGATGAACTTAAATCATAAGCATCCTCCAGTGAAATGACATCTACATTAGTGCCTTCCATCTGACATAGCAGGAAAGTTCAATGTTAAGCATCACAAACCAGAGGGAACTGGTGGAGTCACCATCCCTGGAGGCATTTAAATGGCATGTGGACCTGGTGCTTAGGGACATGGTTTAGGGGGGAGATTGCAGTGTTGGGTCAAAGGTTGGACTGGACGATCTTGAAAGTCTCTTCCAAAGACATTCTGTGAATTGAAAGCAACAGCTCTGCAGAAGACACTCCCAAGAGTTTGCAGCCAATGGGCTCCAGAACTGATGTATAATAAGCAAGTAGTCTTCTCCTCTTCATGGGGAAATGATATTTAAAAAAACAAACAGATGGTGATTTCATCACCAACTCCACCCTGAACTGACATTACACAAAGTGAGGAACAGGCCTTGCTTTAAACCTTTGCTTATACCAGAAAAATCTTCAAAACTGGGTTTCTGTAAGGACAAATTATTGCCATTCCAAAGTACTCTATTAATTTGGTGATTTCACTCTATAAAGGGAATAATCCTACTTCATATACTGACTACAGGCCCAGAGTGTTCATGGGATCAAGTGACAACAATGTGCAGAGGGAAAGTGGAAAACTCATGCTCAATGCCCCAAATAATCCAATCTGAGGATTGTCACTTGAGGCAGCCTCCTCAGAAACCCATGGCTTATTTAAGAAACACTTTGACAGAGTATTCTGCCTTGGGATGGTAACACCCACCATTTACCACCACTCCAACATTCACCCTACCAAAGAGCATTAAAATGTATAAAACCAGCCAAAACTCCTGCTGCTATTCAAGAAATTTTTAAAACATGCCTTCTATTTAGTTTCTTTAAAAAAAAACTACAAGTTTGTGTCTCTTGTCCTGGTTCTTCTTCCCTGAGCTCCTGCTGAAAGGCACAGTGCCTCTCCTCCCCCATGTAACAGCAAGTCCTAGACCAGCCAAGGTAATCTCCCTCCCTGGATTTGCACAACAACACGACCCTTTGGATCCAGGACTGGGAAGAAAGGTCAGGCTCCCTGCTTAGTTTCGCAGAAACATCCAAAAGGAGGTTTGCTCCTGTGTGTTTACAGCACGACAGCAGTGAATTTCCCCAGTGAGTTGTCCAAGCCTATCTTGCCGCTCAAAATGGGTTCCCTTCTGTGCAGGAGCCTCTGAGGTCCCAGGGCATGCAGATGCACACCACTGTCTCAAACTTGAACCATCCCACCTTCCTTCACAGATTTTTACAGTTAAACTACAGCAACATGAAACTTCAACCCTCCCAAAACAGTTCACTCCTTTTCTACTCTAAGGGATAATTTACCAACTGACTGCAGTAGGAAGCGTCCAATGAAGTTTTTGTTAAATTACTCCACCATTGCCCTTCTGTCTCCAAGAAGGAAAAAACCTCACACAGCCATCTCAAGGTTGTTTCAGACCGATTAAAAAAGTATCCAGTTCAAAATTTCATTTGCTTGCCAGTGAGCAAAATCACAGAATCATTAAGGTTGGAAAAGACCTCCAAGATCATCAAGTCCAACTGTCTACCCAACATTATCATGACCACTAAACTATGTCCTGAAGTGCCATGTCTGCATGTTTTTTCTGAACACCTTCAGGAATAGTGACTCCACCACCACATAATTGGAAAAATCATGTGGTGTTTAATAAGACCCAAATGTTTTGGCCCACTTTTAGGAAATCTAAAGCAGGGAGATAGATTTGCATCATCTTTATGGTGTTCACATTAGCAATTACACAGTAGACTTCCCCTAACTGCAGAAGGCAGGTCCAAATCCATCCTTTACTCGGGTAGCTACACCAGACAGGCATCCTTCTCCATGCATTCTGACAATAACAGATTAAGGGGGTGAAATAACTGAACCAGTCACACAACTGCTCACTGGCCTGCTTCAGTCAAAATAAGAGCCAGAGTGCAAACAAGCCCAGCTGACTTGGCCTGAACATTAGAGAGCAACTGCATGAGCTCAGACAGCAGAGCCAAGTGTAATGCCTGCAGCAGCTGGAGGAGAGCTCATGTAATGACATCTTCAGTGCCTAATGCATATGGAAAGAATCAGGTTCCTTGTAAAAATACAAGTTCACCTTCCACTCTTTCAACATAACACTGACAGCCAGGAAGTCTTAGAGCAGTAGACTGGTTTGGACCCAAGGGTATCAGAAACATCCAGACATTGAAGCATTTTCTTGGTGCTACAGGATCTCCATACCTTTAAACTCACGGGCCTAAACATCTGACCTCCCAACTAGTACTTCATGTAGAATGGTACGTCATTTTAAAGCCAGCTTTTACATATGGTTTGAAATAGGTGTTATTTTTCTTCTGTCCTGAGTATTGTATTAAAGCAAATCTGAATTGAAAGTGTAACCAATTTTATTATTTTCCTGACTGTATTATTTTGACATAGTACAAAAGTCCCTTATTTAAGCAACTTGAAAGGAAAAGTATGAAGTTCCACATGAAGCTATCATAACACTTTTTGCTTAACAGGAAATACACCCTTATCAGATATTTTAAAACTTGATGTTTTCAATATGAACTTAATTCATACTTTTGTCTCAGATTCTGCATGTTCATATGAAGCTTTCAGACATCTGGATTCCAGTTCAGGGTTTATTTGCATACAAAAATATATTATAATGGAAAAAAGCATTACAAGTTCTCAACTATATAAAATTACAAATATATTTTCAAAGCAACTTTAAATTAAAATTCAAGCTATACTTTAAAGCAAAATACAGCTGTAAGACTTAAATTATCTTGTTCCATCTGCTGCAAAATAAAAGAATATTGCCAGTTAAATACTCGGAGTTTACAAAGGTTATGTTCAGAAGGTGAGTATCTCGTGTAGCAAAGTTATCAGACAAGGGCAGCAGTTTTCAGTGATTGATGTCACTTATCTTTCAGAGGATCTTCATAGGAAAGCACAACACCAGAGTTTCATTTCACATACCTGGAAATACAGAACAAGAAAGATCATTAAGTTCTATATCAAATAAGACCACATGTTGTTGCCACACCAGACATCCTCTCTATGCCCAGCTTGCTGACAAGCAAAATTAAGCTTTTTTTTTTTTTGAACACGAAATCCAAAACCTTCATGTGTAAAAATTTAAGGCCATTACTGTTCTAATGAGTGTATTAGACTTGAAAAGGCATCTGTACAAAGTTCTACGTAGCTTCAAGAATACAACTAGAACCCCTCAAAAAGTGATAACTATCAGGTGACAGTTGCATTGTTTCTTCACAGTTTGTGTATGCTAAAGACAGTGTATCACTGTAAGAGGAGTGATACTGTTTAAGTGAGACTCTGCTGAAATCCCTAGAAGTTTTCTTAGTTGGGTTAAAAAAAACCCAAACCAAACACCCCCAAAAACTACTTGATGTGCTTTGCAAGGGAATGGTGAAACCCATAAACTATAGGCAGTCCCTTACGAATTAGCCACAGCATGGCTGTGCAAGATATAACAATGTAAGTATTTGCTGGTTTGGGGTTTTGCTGTTCTGCACAAACATTCAAAACCTTAGAAGTTTTTCAGAAGAGCAGTCAACTTAGTTTCAGTGGTAAAGATGAAGCTAGCTCATGCATACATCCATGACAGAAGTCAGGAAACTAGAAGTATATTGTAAGAGAAGTGAAACCAGGATTAAGATACAAATAAGATGACAGGGAAATAGGAAGCTAATCAGAGCAGCTGTCTCAAGTTAAATTGAAGGCAGATGGTCAAGGCTTCAAGAATTACAGGGAAGGGAAAATACCTGATGTATACAAGAAACTCTCAGTTCATAATTTATTGGGGTGGTTTTGTTCCTGCTGCTATTTAGGCCTAGTCCTACAGTTTGTTGTTTAGGCTGTATAGTCTGGTTCCATACAGGGAAAAATCAGTATCATATCCATAACAGCACAGAAAGAAGCAGAAAGAACAGGCAGAATGCACAGCTGGGAATAGAATGATGGTTTTGTGGGTTTGGTTTGGTTTTTTGTTGTTGATTTTTTTTGGGGGGTGGCCTTGTTTTTTGTCTTTAAGTTATAATGAAGAATCTAGTATTCTTAACTGGAAAAGACAAGTTCTAGATAGCAACAGAAAAGTGATCTAAACTCCATTCCTTGTAAAGAAAAGCACAAAGAGTATTTTGACATTTAACCTAAGTCAATAGACAGATATCTGCTCCTTAATCCTTTCATAAAGCAAAGTCTAGAGAAAAAGGTTTCACTCACCTCCAGTTACTTAGCTTTATAATAAACACACACACCCTTTTTAGCTGAGCTTTGAATATTTAAGACAGTGACATTAACTTGATCTATATACACTGCTGAGGAGGGGTGAGTTGCAGCTGCCTCAGACAGGAGGACAGGGGTTCGCTGGAGCAGTCTGTCACACAAACTAAACTCCAGGCCTTAAACATTCACCCAAAGACTAAAATTTAGTCTATTTTACCTTTTTATACATAATTATCCATAGAACTAGCAAACTAAATGAGCCATGTTATATGAAACTATTGTTACCATTCTCTCTCTCCGCATACATTGACTTTTATCACTCTGCCAGTACCAAGTGAGACGTAGCCTGCTAAAAATAAAATCTACTTACTTGCTAGTGTCCTGTCAAGATCAGCAATGAAGTCTTCCAGTTCTTTTGTGTCTCCAAGCTTTGCTGCAAAATAAGAGTCAATACTGATTAGACATGACACAAACCATATGGTCCCCCAAATCACTTTCAGTGGTATCAAACATGCTATGGATTATTTTCAGGGAAGTTCAATAGTGTTGCTGCAACGTCCAAATGCATCCCCTAGAAAACGGGGGAGACAATTAAAATTCTAGCTTTTATAGTTTTCCATTTGGCAGAAGCAAAATGATTCTCTATTTAGTTGCCTTAAAAAGCAAAGGTTGAAGCAGAGAAAAATGTCAACTATCCCTGTCCTTGCTACTGCAAGAGTCTTCCTTACTGCATCTATTCAGATACTGCATTCACGGCCCTAATCAAACCCTACCCAGTTAGCTCCCAGTCCTACCCAAATCTAAGCCTCTTAAATCCTGTCAGTATCACTGGTTTGCTGTGGTGGCAGATCCATTGATCATAGTCCATACACAACAACTTTGGATCCAAGGAGCCATCTAAAATTCCCACTCCTGAAAACACCACTGGTTCCATTCAATCTAGTTTTGCTGCAAGTGGCTTCCTTATCTCCTTTCTGTAGTCTATTCCAAGCCATTTCCAATTCTATTTCTGTCCTGTCTTCTCAACAGGAAGAGCATCTTGACCTTTAGTGTAATTCCTTGGTAAGTATTTCCTGACAGTTTAACTGAACTCTTTTTGGCTACTACTTATTAACTATTTCCCATTATTTCTCCCTAGTATCATGCTAATTAGAAAGAATGCATTTAACTTGGGTTTTGTGACTGGTAACTGCAGAAAAGACATGAAAGCATGGAAAACTCTTGAGCATGCATCTGAGAAGGCTCGTTGCAATGAAAGCACTGTGTAGTACATATATATGACTGTTCATTTATTGATGTCTACTACAGAGTTAATTTAAATTAACCTAAATGAAACAAACTCCTGGGGAGTTAGATCAGCTACAAGACAGAAGGCACTTGGAAACTGCACAGCTACAAAGGAGGAAAGAATTACTAATACATGGGTTGTATCAGCAGTGCAAGGTCTAAAGAGATCTAATTCTGTTAACCTAAATGGTAACATATGGCTTTAGAAGAGTCACCTACTGCACCCCTGCACTCAGGATAAGTATTTCTGTATATAGATGGGATACTTAAGCTACTTAGTTGCTTCAGTAAGAAGTAACACAAGTTAATTCTTAAATGAAGCATTCTGTAAGTAGTACCATGGTTCCACATCAAACAGAAAACTAATTTTCTTTAGCTTGGTGTTTCAAACCCAAGGCAGTTGTCAGGTTACCTACAAAGAAGTGCAGAAGCAGCATGCTATGGCAGTTTATAATCAACACAATAATAATTGAACCTCTAGTGTGCTCAACGGTAATCACTAGTTTTGTTGTCATTAAAAAAAACACAATTCCATGCATGTGAACTCTGGCTCACAGAATGAAGCTTAATTCTCCAGTTGAGAATTAGGAAGAAGTGCCAACAGTTAAAAATTAAGTGTACCTTTACATGGAGTTACTGATGGGGATGGCAAACTTGGAGTAGATGCAGTTGGAGAGTTAAGCTTTTCATCACTGAGGCTGAAACTATTTCTGTAGAGTGAATCTGCACCTGTAAAAAAGTTAGATTATAAAGTAAAATTAACAACTTCTACAATTTTGCAATAGAATTAAAACCAGAAATGGAGCCTTTCCTATGTGGGAACTGAGTATGTAGAACTCAAATTTACAGACTTCAAAACTAAAGGGGGAAAATAAAGTCTTTTGTTGTGTGAAGGTTGTTGCTCCCACACCTACTGCTAAAAAGCAAGCAGTCCTAGGCCCAGTCCTTATCTGCAGCAGGGGAAGATGCAGCTTTCCCTGCAGCCAGTGTCATTTGGAAAATATTACAGGAATGGCAATTAACCCACATCCACCAAATTAGGCCTGGTATGACCCAATTCACAATATTCTGAGAAGTTCTGCTTACCTGAATTCTTGAAAAGCTATTAAAAAAAGCTGAATAAAGAGCTCCAGGACAAGGAGAGTCCCCTAAAAATGGAGAAAATATTCAACATTGTCCTTGTCCCTGAAGCAAGCTCACCCTCTTTTTCCATATATTACTCTGCTGCTTTAGGTCTTGCATACTAGATAAATGGTATGGCATCTTTTCATTTTCTTTTATTCTGTATCTCTGGGTTTCATGAAGCAGTACATCTGTACACAGTCCTGCAATCTTACTTGAGGTGATCTCTCCAAGAAAGCTTTATATGGCCTGGAAAACAACAGCAAATGTTCCAAAGGCCTTCTGATATTCTTGGAGTTTAGACAAGGCCTTAAGTTTCAGATCTATCACAAGTGATCTTTTCTTGTGTCTTTTTTATGAAAAGGGTTCCGTGATGCACAGCACACAAAGTAGTAGTTGTGGCTCCACTGGAAGGAGGATTTGTTAGAGACACTAAAACTGCTGGTTCCTGCAGTTTTGAGCCAGTGACCTGGAAACTGTAGTTCCATAAAAAGAAACCATTGTAACATGTCAATGTTCTCCATTAATTTTGGCACATTTCCTAAGAAATAAATGTATATCTGATTATATGGGGTGGTGACTGCCACTTCTTGCCATTGAGGCCAGCAATTTTGCCTGCCTACAGCACATGCAGCATTTGTCCTTGGAGCCCCAGCCTAGGAAGTGGTGACACTGCAGCATTAAGCCCATCCAAGTCAGAACTGTCACAGTTCTTCAGACACCTGTCCCATCTGCAATGCCAAGAAACATCTGTCTTTGTTAAACTAATAGTGTCTTGCTGAATTAGCAAAAAGGGGAAGAACCACAGCTTGCCTTGCCAAGATCTGCACATCTACACTCCCAGTGAACACTGCCATGGTGTTCACAGGTATCAAATGTAGGAACCATTCTCCAGAGTACTGCTCTACCATAAATTCCACCACCTTTGGTAAGAAAAGCATATGTCCATCCTTCATGTCCTCTAGCCTGCTGTCTCTACCACCATAAAACCACCTTCCACAGGAGTATACCAGTACGGTGACAAATCAGACCAGATAACCACATCTACTAAGCCTGTCGAGATGTTTCCTCAGCCACAGGCTGATTGTCTATTTGTTTCTTCTGTGCTAGCTTCAAAGCCTATTTCTGCAATACACAGTGAGGAGGCTTGAGTGAGTAACTTCCATCTGGAATATTTTCCTCTTTGACATGCACGCTGGCCCACCACAGCACTGTATCTTTCACGGTGTGCTCTGCAATCAGCTCAGATCCTCTTCCAGCAAACACATGTGCTACCCACAGCACTGTGCAAACATGAGTGATGATGTGACTGACATGTTACCTGGGACCATTGCTGGCCCAAATCAGCCACCAGTTGGTATTTCTTGTTTAGAGGTATGATTCTTCAGACTTGCTTTTTTCTTGTCATTTCTTTATCTCCACTCTTAAGTGCCTTTTCTTCTCGCTAAAGAGGAGCGGAACATCTACTTGAAACTTCAGATACAAGAAAGATTTGATGAATACAATGCAGAATTGAAATAATTTAAGATAAGAGGAAAAAAAAGCTATTCTAAAAGTAGCTCCTAAAAGAGTAAAGAACAACCAAAGTGGTGAAAAAAATCTGACACTACTCTGCAATGCCACCTGTCACCAGTGTGGTACTACACGATATAAACCCTGTACATTAATGGAATGAAAGGAACAATTAAAGGTATGAAATTCCCTCCTGAAATCAGCTTACAGACCAACTTTCTATTAAAACCACATTTCTTTTCAGCTAAGTTGCAAGCCCTAGTAACCAAGAAGCTTAGAATGGAAAATTCAAGCTGTTCAGGACAAAACCCCTACCATCACAAAAAAGACAAATTACTTGTAACACTTCACAGAAACAGTCCTGTAGCCAAGAGTGCAACTCACTGAGACAGACAGGGCAGACCAAAGATAAAATGCTTTCCAGGCAATGTATTTGAAAAGAGCAGAACAAGAAGTCCCAAATTATTTCATATTTTAAAGGTTTTAGAGCTTGTTAAATTAGTCAGCTACAAAACTAAGTGTACTTATAGTGTGGAGTCTATGCTACTAGTTCCAGACACCAAATGTAGCAATGCTGGGAATTTATATTACAAACCAGTCCTTGTACACTAAATCCAAAGCTTCAGCTGCTCTTATATATAGCTGGAATAAAATAAGGCACAAACCTTATGCTGGGAAATATTTACAACTGGGCAATAAGAAAATAAGACGGGACTGTTGCTTTAAATATCTGAATGGTTTTCTTCTAGTTTCAAAAGGTGAAATGTTTTCACAAAACAGTGTTATCTTCTGAGGGGTTGCAATATTAGTATTTCAGGAAAATATCAACAGTCCTCTTTCTCAAAAAGCAAAACCACTTTAGCTACTGGCTGTGGCTTACATGTGCCCCCAAGATGCAGAAATTCTGGTGATAGAAGGAGGAATGCATTGACTCTGCCGTCAAGGTCATTATAACTGCTGAAAACAATGCACTGGTAAAACAAAACTTGTGATATCCATTGCACAAAAATATCCACTTCGCCAAGTGTGACTGTAGGGCAGAAAGCTCTGGGAAAAAGACGCTTCAGTCCTTGCTCTCCACCAGCTGCCACAGCCAAGATTTGCTCATTCACCTCCAATAATGGCCCTTGGAAGATTTCCACTGCCACACAAACACAACATCCCCTGCAACCCAATAACCAGAGGCTGATGCCAAGGATCTCATCACTACTGTCCTTCATAAAGCCCCCTCTTCCACTGTGATACAAATTTATCTATCATTCATTACTTATTTTTCACTTTGTATTTTGATCTACCATGCCTTTGTCTGTTTTTAAAAATTATACCATTTCCTTAAAAAATACCTTAAAAATCTGAGATTTAAGCTAGTGAGTTGACCTACATGAGTTAAACTATGTCAGTAGCTGCAAAATTAGGGGGTTGGAATAAATATGGGTATATTTTACTTTGGCAAAGTAATCTGTAGTTAGTATTGACCTTTGCTGTTCCAAGATATGGTTAAACCATAAGTCAAAAACATTGTAATACCATGTAAATATAGAATGTCCCCATGAAATGAGCAATTGAAAGGCTCTGGCCAGTAATTAACTGAAGGAGGAAACCTCAAACTTTTCATTTTAAAACAGACAACAGAAAAATTCAGCTGACTACTTTAAAACTATGCTCTTTCTAGTATCCTAGTTCAAGATAAAATTGTGAAGAGCACTGAAAAGTTAGTAAAATTTGTACTGCAGTCTTCAGTGGGAAAAGTTTTAGAGGGGAAAAAAAAAAGCCACATCCCTAAAGTTTTCAGAGAGAAGCTTTAAAATTCCACTTCAGTCTCTACAAGCTATGAATTTATTATAAAGCAGTAGTTCCACATTTAATGAACAGAATGCAGAACTCATTCCTAGTCAGAACATGGCCTACTTGCTAAAATAATAACAAGATAAAAATCAGGAATTTCTAATGCCAAGAGTAGAAGTGAGAAATATTCATGATTCAAAGAGCTTATTTCACAACACATACATTGCAGCCTTCAAGGAGAGTGTTTATTTTTATCATAATTACAGTTACACTTGGCTGCATTGCCTTTTTTTTTTGGTAGGTTTTGCCTGGGTAACAAACATCTGTTCCAACACTGACAGACAAAAAAACCCACACACCTTTTCAATATCTACATGGCTAAACTTCATGTTTTAAAAGATTTCCAATCCCAGAATTACAAGGAGGTTATCTAGGAAGCCTGAAATTCAGATGGACAAATGTGCCTTCTCATTATAGACAAAGCTTACCTTTCCTCTCCCCCACCACTCTAACTGTGAGGCAGTGCTTTCAACTCCAACCTGCCCCTTTACTAATGCTTCCTTTCTAAAGTGAGAGAAGCAGGTATGCTTGAGAGGGCAGACCATGAAATCTTACCAGAAAAGGACATTTCTCATTAAATTGAAAGACCTGGAGAAAAGCTTATGCACCTGAAACTTCTGGGATTTCTTCCTTTTGAGTATATCAGTAATTTAATAAAACATTATTCCTCAGATGATTCAATAAAAGGTTATTTCTCCCTGAGTGCTCCTTCATTTTTTTTAATGATAAATATTGTATTGCCTTCTTGTTAGAGACAGGCCATTAGAAGTTTGCAGAAGCTACCTCCTTTAAAAGTTCTCCTCTTCATCATATAAGACTGGGGATTGCTGCTAAGACCAGAGGCACCTACCCCACATTCTCTCACAGCAACTCATAGTGAATGTTGATAGAGTTTAAGAGTGGTACAGTCATACACTAACAATTTCAATATTGAACTCTACCAGGTTCTAGTGATGCAGAGATCAACATCTTTTCTAAGACAACAGCAGCATCTTAGCCTGCAGCAGTCCCCCATGGCCCCATCCCTCCCATCATGATTTTATCTAGTTATTTTTTTAGTATGTTAGTATCCACAATATCTTAAGGCAATATATTTTACAGTTTACCATGAGAAGAAATAGCTGCTCTTATTTCTTTGAAACATGACGGCTTAATTTGATTTCCTCATACCGGGTGAGGTAGCGGTCACTTTCCTAATGTCACTTAGGATTTTCTGGAAGACTAGTTTGTCCCCACCCAAGTCATTTCTCCTTTGAGCTGACAGTACCAGTCTATTTAGCCATTTGGAAACTATTTCTTCAATCGCTTCTGTTGCCTTTTTCTATACCTTCTCTACAGAAGATTGAAAAATATAAGCAGGCTTTTCAGGATAAGTGCTGCTGTATTAACAGTGGCTCGTGCTTCTTCTCTAGCTTGTGAGGGCATTAGCACAACCAGAGACACCCAGGGCATGTAATCACAAATGCTTGCACAACACCAGGCGCTGGGTACTAACAGATATTGTACAACGCCCTAGTAAACCTGCACCTGCTTGATTTTGAAATTATAAAGTTAAGAGCTCTAGATGCACTCAAGGTCTTTTGTCGTGTTCAAAAGCCAGGAGGTATTTCTCACAAAACATTTACACAACTCCTGTCTGGAAAGATACACTGCAGGCTCTGTACGAGAGCAAGAATTGAATCGATAGGTTTGTTTTGCAATGCTTTTAACAGAGGCTGGAAGCGAAACCTGTCTCAAGAAAACATCTGAAACTAGAAGCGTGAAGCATTTCTGAGAGTACAACAGATTATGGTTTAGGTTTTTGGTGTTGTTACAGCTTTGGCACAAGTTAAAAAAGCACTTTTCACAACCTCTGCATAAAGTCCAAATTCCCCTTCATTATCCTAAGCCTAAACCTGGAGGACTGTCTGACACCGCCATACACCGAGCTAGCACAAGGCACCGAGCCAACATAAAACTTACACAGGCAAGGCTGCACTTTTCTTTGAGAGCTTACCTAACACACCAGAAGCAAAAGGTACCTGTTAAGAGTCTGCCAGTACAGTGCACCTACACTAGGGGCTTTTGCCAGTGCAGCACTTGAACACAAATCCTATTTTATCCCAACCAACCTATGGTGTAAATAGCAAAGAGTTATAAGGTATCCCTCAATTCAAAAGTTTCAGCGTGATTAATAACCTAGAGTACAAAGTTGTTATACTTCCATTTAGTTGAATACATCAAGTTGAAAAAATAATTGCTATTCACTCAGTCCAGCAACTCAAGAATGTCTGTTGGAATAACTCACTGGTTGCATCATGATTTCCAGCACTAACCCAAACAGTTGTTGTGGTTAATGTAATACTTGTGGGCCAAGTACTAAGATCATCATGAGCATCTGCACACACGAGCCTTTCTGTTACTGTAAGGTCTAGAGTCCATTGTGTTAGGTACAATACTTAACCACAGCCAAGACAAGCCTCCTCCAAAGATCACTTAGTCAAATAACAGGACAAGATGTGGAAGAGCCCAGTACTATCATGCCCTTTTTCCACAGCAGTGTCTTCCGATTCTTTTTTTTTTTCTTAAGAGCCTGAAATATGTAATGTAAGAATTTCAATTAATACTTTTGGAGCTAGGTCCCTCAAGGGGAGACTTTGAGGTTAAAAGCAGTATTTGCAGGATTAACTATATTGATAATCTGTAAATATTTCCGTTTAATTTAACAGGCTCATCCCCATGGCAGAAACCCCAGGAGAAGAAAGGCTTTCCTCACCCTACTAAACAGTCTTGTTCAGGTATAAGCACTTGATATCTGTTGCTAGCTACTGATAAAATTGAATTTAAGGTTGATTCAGGGGCCCTGAAACAGAGCAATAGTGCAAAACTAATTCCAAACTGTTACCTCCCCTTACAGTCCCACTCTAGGCTCAAACAGTATCACTGCAGGAGTGGCCAAAGGATACACACACCTAACCTTCAGCCACACCGTATCAGTTAGGAGGATTAGATAACCAGCGAACAAGAGATAGCACTAAAGTGCTGAACTGTTCTGTACATACATGACAAAGTGGACTTGGAGTCTTGGCACTGGATAACAAGATTTTGCAAAGATGCAAAGTCTTCATAAACAAGTAACTCAAACTATCTGCAGATAATATGGCTGAAATTACTGCTGCACTGCTACAGATTCGTGTTGTCAAAACTTGTTCATGCAGCCCGGCATGCGTTTAACATAAGCACTACCATGGGAATAGCACAGTCATGAATTCAGCACTACACTTGCACTATACAATACAGACCAAGGGCACTGTGAACACAGCGGGGGAAAGCTTGAGTTTGAGCAGAAGTAGTCTGTAAATTGGGAACACCCTGCACCTATTCTTAAAATAGATGTAGGGAGTGTAGCTGGATTACATCAGACACTCCTGGAGCCTGTTTTATAAAAGGAGCTCTTCATACATCTGCAATTCCTTTCCAATCCTACTGTAACTTCAAAATAAGGAGTTGTCGCACTGAATGATGCCTTTAGGAAGAAGTGTTTTACTGGGCCTTTTCTGAGAAACGTGGAGAGCTATTTTTCTCTTTCCCTTCCCTTGAACGTCCTCATACACTTGACACTGTTGCATGACAATAGGTCACTCTTAGTGTACCCTCCTGGTCCAGTATATGCCAGTGCCCAGAAGATAATGGTTTCCATTTCTCCAGAGCCACCTTTCACATAATGCATCACCAAGGGAGGAATCCCAGCACAGGATGGGATATGGAAGCTTGAAAAGCTTCTCATACAAGATCCTTGAGGACCTGTCTGTCCTGCTATCCCATTAACATCTTCAGTCTAAATCAGTGCAGATTTGTGACATTGGTTATATTTTCCAGATCTTCCTGAAGATCTGGTCTGCACATTTTACATGAGCATGTTGCCTCCTGCCCTGACAGAGAACATCATCCTCCTCCTCCTCCTCCTCCAAAGGTCCTTCCTGTCAATCCTAACAGTGCAGTTTTAAGCAGCATTCAAAATTTGTGTTTTCGGAACCACAGCGCGTATTCTAAGCAACTACAGATGGCTTTAGCCACGGAAAAAGTTCTTGATACTGCTTGTTGGGAGTTTTTTATGGTTCTCAACAGTAGATTATTTCACCCTATCATTGTGTCTCATTTGTGGTAAGAGTATGAGAGAGGTTAATATATCACAATACTGAAGACTGCACAAGAAATAGGTAACACTAGGGCTGTATTGTTGCCATTAATAATAGACTTTTATAACATAGCTCACACACTTCATGGGCTTGACTCAGTAAAAGCAGACCTCACCTTACACACCCTCAGCCATCTATAAGATTAGTGTCGACCCTAAACTGGGCACACATTTCCCAAGCTTCCTCAGAGGGAGAGGGATAGTTACAAGGAGTGATTCACCCACTACCTTATGAAACAGCAAAACAGCATCTTGATCCACATATCTCCACTGACTACTAAAAAAAAAAAAAATCAAAACAACTCCAAAGGGTTGCTAGGCAAGGTATCCAAGTTCAGAGCAGTTAAAACATTCCCTGTCAATGAAATTAAATTAACCCTACCCACGATGAAAAGAGAGGGCTCCGATAAGATCTGAAGAAGCTGTGTTCTCACAGCTTAAGTGCTAGGAAGATTATATTCATGTTTTAGCACCATGTCAACAGAACTGCACAGTAAGTCCCTGAACTGATAAAGACACACAATAGAAATTACAGAAGCTATTTTATTTTAAATAGCTGATAGCAACAGATAAATTTCATAAACTCCCTGTATAGCTAGGAACTAAAAAAATGGGTATAGCTTGTTTTCAGCAGAGCTTACTTATGACAAAATATCCCTTGAATCTACTGCTCTCAAGTAACACAGCAGTTTCCAGCCTCACTGTCTGGAAGAGGGAATATATTTTCCTCTGCCTGACTAGCAAAAAAAAAAAAGTTAAAACTTTTTTAACTAGAAAAAAACCTTAAGTCCAATTCTGTGTTTTCTTGCTCAATGCAGGTCATGAGTCAAGATCTGGTTCCCACCGTTCTTGTGCTATGTTACATACACACCACCCATACACATCTAGTAAACTTGGGTGCAAATTAGTTTAAAATTACTACCTCTGAAACAGTGGTAACTCTAAACCAGAAACCTGGGTGACTTACCATCTGTTCTGGAAAGCACATTTCAGTTCACTCTCTCAACTGATTATTTATCCCTGTTAACTTTTTTACGAGGCCGGGACGCCTCGGTGCTCCGGCAGCCGGTTGGCAGCTTGACTCCCACTCCCGTGGCAAGTTTTTCAGCCTTGTCTGCTCCGAAGCCAGCCTTGGTGTGGCTTTATCCAGCCACTCTCGCCCTCCCTCCCCCTTCTGCTGCTCAACACCAGGAAAGCAAAACCAGCAGGGCCAGATTTCACATCCTTGCGACTTCTACCCCAAAAAGTGAATTAAATGTCTTTTATTTAAAAAGCAAAACAAACAAACAAAAAACCACCCTACTTTCTCGTTCACTGTTCCCTGTCTCTCTCAAAGAGGGGGAGGCGCTGGTTTAACATTCATTTTTGATCTCCCACACACCCTCCAGGGACGGTCACGGCCAGGGCAGACAGACCGACCGACACTCACTCTCCGAGTCGCTGAAGCCGCTGCCGTCGCTGACGCTGGCGCTGCTCCGCCGCTTCATGCGCTCCAGGTGCTCCCCGTAGTAGAAGCGGCGCCGGCCGGCGGGGCAGGAGAACTCCGCCAGCACCGCGTCGAACTCTCCCAGCGCCTCCGCCAGGTCCCCGCCGCCGTCCTCCAGCAGCGCTGCCGGGCAGCGGCAACGTGAGGACTCGCCGGGAGCTGCCCGCCCTCGGACCCCCGCACTCCCAGGGAGGAACCCACCGGGAGCTGCCCGCCCCCTGACCTCCGCGCTCCCACGGGGGGAACCCACTGGGAGCTGCCCGTCCCCGGACCCCCGCGCTCCCACGGGGGGAGCCCGCCACCCGTCCCCGGACGCCCTGGTGTCCTACACCCCGCACCCGGGACTAGGGTCCCGCCGCCCCCACCTTGACCCGTCGGCCGCTGGACCTGAGGCGACTTCATGGCGGCAGCGGGCGGCACTGCCGCCCCACCGCCGGACCTACAGCCCCTGCCTCCTGCCGCCAGCATGGGCAGCTCAACTCCCCCGCCACCGCCTCTTATAGCCCGCCCGGGCTGGGGGCTGAGGCCGAGGGGGCGGGAGGGGGAGGTGGCTCCCCGGCCCGGCCCGGCCCGGCCCGGCCCAGCCCCGCCCCGCCCCGCCCTGCCCTGCCCGCGGCCGGGGGCCGGGCAGGCGGTGCAGGTGCGCCGGGCTGGGGCGGGCCGGAGGGGGCAGCGCCACAGCCTTGCGAGGGTGCTTGGCTAGAGCCCGGGATTTCCAGAGAACTCGAGTCCCTCTCTCTAACTGCCTCATCACTACCGCAAGTGGGAAGTACCGCCTCTTGTCCTCTGATCGCCACCCCGTACTGCCGTCCAAGCCGAGGGGGTCAGCACTGGGTTTATGCCGGGCTGGTGGTGGAGGGTACAGCGAGCATCAGAGCCGGCTGCAAGGAGCAAATCTCACCGAAACACACGGCTGGATCATCCTTACACAGCCTTACACAGGCTACCCCCTGGATGAAGAGACAGCAGCTCACTGTGTCCTGCCTGGCTTACCTTGCAGGGAGCCTGTGGCTTTGCATATGGCAGGATGCCACTTCAACCATCTCTGGGACCCCCGTCCCCATCACCATTGCCGACCCACATTGTGCTGGCTTCTGTCTGTGGTTATTTCTCAGCTCAATCCTATATTGAGCTGTGAACAGGGCCACAGGGACAGCTGGGAGGGTTGGTTAGAGAGGGTGACCTGAGGACGGGAGCAGGTGGTGGGGTTGACATGGGAAGCTGCTTGAGCACAGGGAACCTACACCCCAGCTGCATCGGCCAGGGCATTCTCCAGTGGAGAGGTTTCCTTATTCTTAGGAGAAAGGTATTAGCACTTGTCCTGAAGCCAGGTTAACCTGATGTTTATACATGACATAGTTACCCAGTATTGCTCTTGCGCTGTCTCACTCGTTTTAAATAAAAGCTACAATACCAGCTCTGTTAAATACCCACTGGGGAAGACTCTGTCACATTTGGTTACAGCCAGCAACACTGAAAACAGGCATCAGGTGCTGTTCCATGTGCATGCATGAGCAGCTATTTGTGTGTTGATGAGAATATCTAGAATTAAAATAGATGAGTTGAAAACAAGGAAAAGGAAGAAAAAAAATATATCAGAAGCTTCTCAACACTTCCAGACATGTTGTCATTGCTCCTGCAAGACAAAATGAGAAAAACAATATTCTAGACAATAAACCATCTGCATATCTAACAAATTTGTTCACCTCTCCTTACCAGTTGATATGGAGGCATTTATTTATTTTTGCAGTGGATCAAAAGAAGTTCTCGTCATGAAGTTCAATAGTTATTTATTCTGTGGCTTCCTCCTTTCTTGCGGTCCTCCTCTGTTTTCCTTTCTGCTAATAAAAGTGACTACAAACAATCCTTTTTGAAGACAGTAGTGACACAGATGGAAAACAAGGTTGAAAAGTTGGGAACAAGGAGGTACAAGGGCATGACGTCAAGAGCATAAGCAGGATGAACAACAGCAGACACAAGGCAGAAAGGAGAACAATCGAGTACGTGACTAGGTAGAACTCACAGCCCAAAAAGACAAAGGACCTCACCCTGCAGCTGACATCAATTCTCTTTTGCCCAAGGACCTACAGGTATGGTCAACCCTACTGCCTGCACACATCCCCATCAAGCACTGATTAGTTGGTTCTATGCTTGTTTGTACAGCAACACATGACTTGGAGGCCCAAAATGGTTAAGATCAGGCTTGAACATATCCACTTTTTAATATATCCACACAGGCAAAATAACCAAAGGCTAAAAGTCCTCCTGTGCCCTTCCTATTATTTCTCCTAAAGATGGTCAAGCAATCTCTGAGCTGCCTGGGACAGGGTCAAAGAGCACATGTGTAGGGGGGTGAAGATTCATCTGGACAGGGTTCTGGGCCATCTTGTCTAGACCGTGCTTTTGCCAAGAAAGGTTGGACCAGATGATCCCTGAGGTCCCTTCCAACCTGGTACTCTATGATTCCATGACTCCTGAAGCTGTGCAATATGGACTTAAAAATTATTGATCATGTTTACTGTTCCCTACACAAGTCTCTTCACATTTCTTCCAGTAAATACTCCTGGCTTTTACGGCAGCTGCTTCTCTCTCCTAAGCAGCCTGTGATTCCACTGAATGCCGCTGAGATTCAGTTGGTGAATTTTCATTTTCTGTATAAACCATTAACTTATACATGAGGAAATGAAGGTTGACTTTTATGCCCATTGATTTGATGTTATAGACCATAGAGCCATGAACCTCCATAAATATTCTTGAAGGACCCCAACGTGCTCCCACTGAATTAGGTGCATTTTTGCCACTGATGCCAACCGGAGCAGCCCGCATCTGGCAAAATGAAGAGGTCACTTTTAAGTGCAATGCCCTGGAACACTGCAGACTGACGCTCTTGTTTATCAGTGGAAACATCCAACACAACTTGTAATGTAAACCCCAGCGACTGAATCTTTCCTATCTCCTAGGCAGCCATCCAAGGTGTATTTAAAGTGAATTTCTTCTCGACCATTCGACACAGTGTCTCCAGATCCTCTTCAGCTGGTGATGCAATGTTTACAGTGGTTTCCTACTGCATTTTTAACCTCACAAACTTGTGAGCCACATAGCTATTTAAACCAACAAATACTGCCTGGTATTATGCTTCGGGGAAAGACTTTTAAACCATTAGCAGGCACTCTGATATAGCCAAGTTGCAAGGCTTAAAAGGTACTAGTTTTCTAAGTGAAACATGGAGGAATTTGGGACACAAAAACCTGGTGATGCTGCACCAAAGAGAGTCCCAGGACTGGTTTACACAGGCATTGGTGCTCCAGGTTGAGTGATCTAGTGGTTTTCAAATCATGATCCAGAGATGCCTATAGATCCATGAACAACTTCTGAGGCATTCATGTAAGACAGGTAAAAATAAAGGCAAATTTACTAGAAGTAGGTTAAAATTCACAGTACATATGCAGCTC
This sequence comes from Megaceryle maxima, assembly GCA_024605025.1. Lineage (NCBI taxonomy): Eukaryota > Metazoa > Chordata > Aves > Coraciiformes > Cerylidae > Megaceryle > Megaceryle maxima. The sequence goes on along the minus strand of JANHGN010017626.1, from coordinate 82,705 downwards.
CATATGCAGAAACTGGAACTACAGAGGAGGGAGAGGAAACCTTATCAATGTCTATAAGCATCTAAAGGGTGAGTGCAAGGAGGATGGAGCTGGAGTCTTTTCAGTGGTGCCCAGTGACAAGGCAAGGGGCATAAGCTGGAACACAAGAAATTCCATCTAAATAAGAGGAAAAACTTTATTGTGAGGGTGAGAGAGCACTGGAACAGGCTGCCCAGAGAGGTTGTGGAGTCTCCTCTGGACACATTCAAAACCCATCTGAATGCAATCCTGTGCAATGTGCTGTAGGCAAACCTGCCTTGGTTGGGGGTGGGGGGAGGTCATTAGACTAGATGATCCCTAGAGGTCCCTTCCAACTCCAGTGATTCTGTGATTCGGTGATGGGAGGAATTTTCAAGTCAGAAATGTCTGAAAAGTTCTGATCTAATCAATCATTTCTTTTCATCACTTCAAAGATCAAGAGTATCCCAAAACACCAGTGCTGCTGAGAAAGCACCATGTTCCCACAGTTAAAAGCAGGCTTTTTGTGAAATCCAAGCCCATCTTCTCACTGGTGCTAAGAGCTAGACAGCAGCCAAAGTGGCAGATCCCTGCCTGTGGAAGCAGCCTGGAGTTTTGAACATATAATTTCACGAGTCTTCTAAGATTTTGCAGTCAGTGAAAATAGTAATTCTTTACAAAAGTAACAGTAACAAGTGGTTGAAGTAGATACTTCCATTAAAACCTAGGCATGACAAACAAAAGCCCACCGTTGTTGAACTTCCAGCTGAAGGTAAGCAGGGGAACCCCACATTTAGACAGCTGTGAAGGAGAAAAATGAAAACTGCCAGAGGATGAAAAAGCACAGGTGCCAGCCAGCCATGCGGGGAAACCCAACTCCTTGAGCCACAGAGCAGGAATAGACCAAACATCATCAGTATAACTTGTCTCCCTGCTCAGTGCATCACGACCCTGCCCTCAGGATGCTCTTTTGAAGGGTGAGACAGTGGTTACCACTCCAGTCTATTTTATCCTTCACGCTGCAAGTGGAATTGCCTGTGTGAGTGAATTGCTAAACTTGTTCTGTAATGAGGACAGCTGCCTAATTAAAACTTGGCTGAGATGAGCCATGCATCTTACATAGGCTACCAAACTGTCATCAGAGGCATTAACAACCAGCATTTGCTGCCAGTTGAGCTAAATACAAGCCTGTGACCTGTAGCTCAATCTGTGACACCAGGGGGAAGGTGTGTGACTTAACAGCAAGATAATTAATCTTGAAAAACTAAAAAGAAATAAAATAAATCTTTTGCCAGAAATCTTTCACAGGATGTTCCTTCTTCTTCTCCCAGCCTTTTCTGTAGACTTTACACCTGAACCTGGACTTACCACAAACTGGTGCAATTCCTTTTGGTTTTTTTCTCTCCCTCTGACTGATGCAGAGTGGATGCAAACTCAAGAACCAGCTCATTGCCACCTGTGACTGTGGCCTTGCCAGCAAAGCATACATTTTCCTGCTGAATTCTGTCAAAACCTAAACCCTTTCTCCAACGCATTGCAGTTCTAAACCTTCTGCTTGTCAAATTAACCTCCTAAAAACGAACACAATATAGTTAGTGTGGTTCTCTCTTCCTCTGCCTTTCAGCAATGTGAGGCAGAAGCTCTTGGAGTTTTGAATGGGTGTATTTAAACAACTTGCTTACTCTGAAATGTATCTATGGCATTTAGATGTAATTACTATTGTTGCAGCTAGATTAAAAGTCACTGAAATGGAGAGGTGTAACTGAAACCTATATTGACATTGTTGGAAGGGACAGTTTTGTGTGAGCTTCTGTCCACCAGCAAAGAGATTTACAAAACCACTCAAGAATTTGAAAGTTTGGGGTCAAGGGACTGGCTGAGCATTGCATGAGAAAGGGAGAGGAGCTCAGGTAAGGAGAGTGATGGTAGTGTGTATATAAGAGGTCAGGAGGCTTTGAAATAACTCAACCAGCTTCTGTTTGGTGCCTTTTTGAGAGATGAAAGGCACAGTATCACTTAATGAGAGGTATGCTCATATTATCAATCTGATTTGGGGCAACAGTAATTTTGATGCAGATCTGCTGTTGTCTCCAGCTGCCTTCTGGTAGTTCCAGTTTCTTAGTATTTTTCTTGTGCATAAGCTGACTTCTCTTTCAGAGGAAACATAACTGGAAGACCAGCCCACATTTACTCCAACTCTACAGGACATACAGGTTCCAGCCAAAGGCTCAGACCTGAAAACATCGAGATGATCTTTGCTTGCTTGATCCTTCTGTACTCAGGAAACTACTCTCTGCATATTCTTGGGACAGAACTGCTGGGGGCACCTAGTACCACCTCTGTTTCTTCTGTAACTTAAGCGAAATTTTAGCTGCTTGGGTTAAAAGAAACAACTGCTGACAACTTAATTCCTGGTTACATTTGCAGAAACACTTCTAATATCAAGCCGCACGACAAAACTTTTTCTTCTTTTCCTCATTGGTCAGCAGCTGTTTCCAATGATGACTATGTTTGTTTTGCTGGTACAAAACATTGTTGGTATCCTGAGAACAGAATGTCTATGAGCAAAGCAAACTAAATGAAGTGCATTATACAACCAAACACAAGAGAGATTGGGTGGTAATATGTATTACAGCCAGATTTTGGGGAACCTTCAATCCTGAGTTCACTAGAAGTCACAGCAAAAGTTCGTGTCCATCAGAAAATCCTCAAAACCCAACTGCACAGAGCATGAATCGATCATAAAGTATACAGGCACTAGTCATAGACCCATATAATTTCTCAAGTTGGAAGGGACCCATAAGGGCTATCGAGTCCACCTCCCTGCTCTTCACAGGACTACCTGATAATAATCCACGTGACTAAGAGCATTGTCTAGATGTTTCTCAAACTCTGACAGGCTTGGTACTGTGACCACATCCCTGGGCAGTCTGTTTCAGTGACCAACCGCCCTCTCAGTGACGAACCTTTTCCTAATGTCCAACCTGAACTTCCCCTAGTGCAGCTTAGTTCCATTTCTTTGTGTCCTATTACTGGTGATGAGAGAGGAGGTCAGCACCTCTCCCTCTGATACCCTCTTGAGAAAGTTGTAGACTGCAATCCAGTCACCCCTCAGCTTTCTCTTCTTCAAGTTGAACAAGCAAAGTGGCCTCAGCCATTCCTATTAAGTCTTGCACTCAAGATCTTTCACCATCTTTGTCGCCCTTCTGTGGAAATAGATACTCATAGATAATGCTATAGTGACAGTGCAGAGATGTAAGAAGCTCCTTTTTATAGTGAGATCACTTCAGATGTAGGAGAAACCAACCAAAACACTGCTTGAATGCTGTAGTAGTATTTCTGGACCTTAATGGAGTTGGATGTTGCCTGGTGGTTTTTTCCCTACAGTGCAAAGGAGCAACCACAGAACAAGCAGAGACAAGTGGTCAAAAAGCCAAGGAGACAGCAAGAGAAATATAAGTGAAGGGACCATGGCAGCAAGCCAGGAGGGGGAGAGAGCCTGGAGGCTGGAGTGATGTGTGGCAACTGGAAGTGAAGAAATTGCCTCACTTTGTCTCTGTTTTCAGGAAAACAAGGCTGTGCACATATCCTCTGCATGGGCAGACTGCACATGAGACTCTGCACAAGACTGAATGAAGGAAAGAGTTTGATCTTCTTCCATTAATTTCTCCCCCAGAAGAAGTCATACAAGAGTCCAGCAGCAGTAAGTATCAGTTTAATAGGGTAATGTGGAAAAAAAAAAAAAGGAAAAGTATACATATGTGTGGTGGTTTGACCTTGGCTGGACTCCAGGTGCCCACCAAGCCGCTCTATCACTTCCCACCCCTCCTCTCAGCTGGACCAGGGGGAAGAAAATAAGATGAAACTCGTGAACTAAGACAAAAGCAGTTTAATGAAGAAGCAAACAATGCCACATGCAGGGAAGCAAAGGAAAACAAAGATTTATTCTCTACTTCCCATCAGCAGGTGATGTCTGGCCCCTTTTCGGGAAGCAGGGCTCCAAACGTGTACCGGTTGCTCCGGAGGACAAGCCGATGCTCCCCCATCCTCCTGCTTTTCCTAGTTTTTATAGTTCTGCTGATGTCATGTGGTCTGGAATGTCCCTTTGGTCAGTTTGGGTCAGCTGTCCCAGTCATGTCCCCTCCCAAGATCTTGTCCACCCCATCCCACTGCAGGGGGAATGTTGAAAAAGCATCCTTGGTGCTGTGCAAGCCCTGCCCAGCAGCAGCCACAACACGGGGGTGTTCTCAGCACCTTTCCAGCTCTTCCAGCACAGCACTGGGAGGGCTGCTATGGGGAAAATTAACTCCAGCTCAGACCCAACACAATATGAATATTTATTTGTTGTATCATTAGGCTCTGGGCTCTAGCTCAGGGCAAACCACTACCTGATGCTACTGCCACCACAGAGGGGTTGATGTAAGTTACTGTGAAGGACCATGAACTGGGGAAGCTGAGTTCTTTACTTTTCTGCCATTTTTGCTTCAAAAACTTTCACGACAACCACTCCATCAAGAAACTTGTACCAGTTCAAAAGCAAATGAAAAACAGTTGCTGTTTTCCACGTGCTTTTGCTAAGAATTGCTGGCAAACTGAGGAGATAAGATGGCTGGATACTGGGCTACTTCAAAAAATGGTAGTTTTGTCAAGACAAGAAGGAATGTTGACACAACAGTGGATGATTACATACAAGGAACAAATGGGAATTTAAGGCTTAGGAGTCTTATTTCATGAAAAATATCTGACACAAACCACATTGGAAACAAATTTTAAGTCTTGTGAAATGACACATATAACAGAGATCTTCTGTATTAAAGTAATAAGACATGTCTCCTAATTCATCTCCTCCATAAATAAAGTAAAAGGCACTGACATTTTCAGGCAGATGTATTTTACACCAGTGCTATTTGCTTTGACTAGAAGTTACAGATTTTGGACCATTTCTATTATGCTATTTCACACAGTCGCATACACGTAGCCTGTCATCTTGTACTTCATATCCAGCCTTGTTTGGGGACTGAGTGTTTCCAGAGCCTTAAACCTGGCCAAGAAATACAGATTGTAAACTGATGTAATTAATAATTACAAAGATAATAAAATACACTTGTGGCCAAAGTACCTGGCCAAAAATATATTAAAAGCATTGTCCAAGAAGAATTATTAGATTTTCCTGGGAACATTGAATGTCCTCTGGGTTTTGTGACATTTTGTTGTTGGGTTTTTTTTTCTTTTTTAAAATGTACATGGGTTTCTATTTTGTTCATTTCACTCGTCCCTGTGTGACTAAACCAGTATTTTGGTTTTTTCATGATCCAGAAGCATCTTTGTCTTGTATTGCACAAATCCCAAGGTAACTCACAGCAGTACAGCCACAAGAATAGGGAAAGTCAGGAATGGCAAGGGGTGCAGGATGTTGCTCCCATCCACCCTACTGAAGCAAGCTACCAAAGCAAGAAGTCTTACTCTCCCTCCCATGCTCTGTTGGCTTTAAGGCAGTAGGAGGCAAAAGGGGAAGCCAAGTTCACTTGTTTGCTGAAGGCATGTGGTTGTATATGTTAGAAGTGGAGCTCTTCATTTATTTGTGTTGCAGTAATGCCAATCATGGACTAGGTCCCCATTGAGCCAGTCACCATACAAACGTGGAACAAAAGCACTAATCCTTGAGCTCTGGTTAGCCAGTAAATCACCCTCCTTTAAGGGATGAGGATTTGCATATTTATGGTTGGGAAATAACCACGCTTGGGTCCATTGGAGCCTCTCTTGTTATGAGAGCACAGGGGGTTGTGTAGATGGGAAGAAAAGAATCAGTGTTACAGTCAGTGATCACGTACCACATCCAGCTCTTTGCTCTGCTGAGACAAATGCAATTCAACTTAAGAATAATTATTATAGGCCCTGGGTTTTTTCCATTTTTCTCAACCTCAAATAATTTTTGTGACAAGCCCTAGCAGCATCCTGTTTCCCTCACAAATGAAAGATAAGTAAACCATGCTCTAATTCTCCCAGCCAGAGGGAGGATCTGTGACAGCAACTTCTTCCATATGCTCATTTTCTATTTCCAACGTTTATTTCATAAATAGCAGGCTTTCAGCCTTGCCCACTCCGTCCTGCCCAGCACTGATTTACTAGCTGTATTTCTACAGCAGAGGATTTGCATACAAAACAAGAGCCAGAGCATTTACACAAGAGGACAACAGTTAAAAAAAAAGTAATTTGAACATAAAATACCAAATGAAAGCCAGGCTTTGCCATTGAAGACATTTAAAACCTATCTCTGCACATCCAAGGTTTACCCTGCCATGGTATTGAGCACACATTTTATGCTGTTGTATCCAGCATGACTTAGGCCTTGAGTCTTCCTGAAAACACATCAAAGAGCACACACCAATTTAACACTTACATGGCATTACATTGGGCTTAGCAGTTGGAACAGACACAAATTTCTTGTTATTAGAGCAAGTCTACAAGTCCACAGCAAGCAGGAGAAGACAACAGAGAAGAAGAGGTGGTCAGCAGGGATAAAAAGATTATGATTTTTGAAGAAAAAAGGTAGTCAAATCTCCAAGGCCAATTTGTGTTGTAGAGGTCATGTACCTGGTCAGGCCAGTGGTCACCAGCCACTGTGGCCCTCATTCCTCAGGAAGGCCAGGGCTTCTGAGAAGACAAGCAATGCTGACGAGAGGTTGTCTAATAGTAAACAGCCAAATGCAGAGGTGAGTTTCTTTTGATCAGTTATTTGTTGCTGCCATTTTCCCAGTGCTCTCTTTCTGCTCCTCAGAGATGGCCAGTATTGGGAGATTGTCCATGAAACACATTAGGAAGAACCATGGGCACAGGCAGGCTCTGAGCAAACCCCTAAGGAACACATTTTCTTCCAGAAAAACATACTTTCTGTGTTGGGAGGTATTTGAGAGGAATTTACACCTTCCTTGAATAGAAGTCTGTGAACAAAATATTCATAGCCTGATGTAACTATGTGTGGGCTGCTCTTCAAATATTTGATTTTGATGATAAACAATGATAAACATTGCTGTCTTTTCACTGTCTATCTGCATATAATTTGTAGATACCCAACCTACGTTCTCAAGGTTAGGTTCCTACTAAAATGGTGATTTGAATCTGCTCACAGAAGCAAACAGCAAGTGTTAGTGCCTGAAGAAGGGAGAGAGGCTGGAGAAGTAGTGCAGCAGGGAGAAGACAAGAAGTTTTAGCAACAAATTGACAGATAAACTCAACAAATCCTGCGGATCTACATCTTTCAGCACAGCGTGTTATAGTCTAGGAGGCACATCAGCCTTGCAGATTCCAGTATTGCAATAACTAGACATTTGGCATCCTGAGGTGCTCACAGCATGGAACTGGTGCAGAATTGTCCGAACTTTTGATTTTTGAAGAATTCTCTGCTTACTAGAAAGTCTCTAGTGAAGCTGTAGGCCCCCAAAGAGGAGATTTACACTTACAGATGTCACTACAGGTCTGTTTGGTTTTCATTCCCTCTGTATCCCAGCAAAGTGCCTTGCAGATACTTCAGCATTCACAGATCATGCTGCTGAGTAACGTAATCCTGAACAGCACAGGAACAGGAGGGTACCTGCTGACATTTCTATACCAGTTCTCATCTGGGTGCTCTGCAGTGCCCAAGCTAACAACCAGTACATGTCCTCACCACCTGGATTAGCACGCTAACTGCTGAGCAAATGAATCATCCCTTGTATGGATCCCAAAGTAATAAATTTATCCATGGCAAATCTCACTGCTTCAGTTCATTGGTTGAAATTTCTCTAGAAAGACATTTAGACATGCAGGGAATGTTATTAATAAAAATAAAAGTTCCTGCGACTTCAGGTACTCTCTGAGCTAATTTCAAATACAATCAAATGCACAGATTAACTAAAATTTTATTGAACATCTCCAGTGACAGCTAACAGACTCTTTTGGTGCCTGATGCCTTTTGTGGATCCCTGGATATCATGTGCACTACTAGTTACAGAGCCAAGCCTCAAGCAGGTATAGCTTGCTTACATTGCTAGACAGGCTTTATGACAGTTTATTACTTGTGGTGGAAACTCTTGTCTTGAATGAGGACCGCTCTGTGCTAGGGACTTAGCACAGGGAACAGGAAGACAGCTCCTGCTCTGGTCCTCACTTCCTGATTTGCTTTAAGTTTGATCATTTGAGAATCTGGAAATACCATGTATTTCCTTCTCCTGCCTTACTGCATGCCTGAAATAGCTCTAGGAACCTCTCAAAACCTGAACCTCCTCTTAAGCATTAACAGGGCGTTCTCAAACACTTTGTCTAGACTTGAAGCATGTTTAAGCTGCAGAGTCTGAGTGGTGGAGAGACAGCACATTTAGTCCATTGTAAATAAGCGGAGCGGAGGCTCACCTTCGAGGCACATACATTCTGCCTCTCTTCAACAGCCTGAGGAGCATAAGGCAGGAACTGGGTTGACCAATCCTTTCCACATATGACATAGGATGTCCCAAAAGGCCAGTCTGATCATCTGTGGGCTCAGATAGCCTTTCCTAGTGTTATGAGATAAGCCCAAACAACTATGTTCTCAACTTCAGATCCCCCTATCAATGCCAACAGGCATGGGTTATACGAGTCTAATTCACCCATTTAAGCACACACAAAATACCGACCTCTCTCTCCACTGCCTGAAAGAACAAAGGAGATGGGCCTTTTCTGATGCTCTTAATACAGAACCAGGAAACACCTGAAAATAAACCAGACTGCTGCCTTTAGTTAGTGTGGAAATATTCTGGATGCAAGGTTTCCCTCTAGTGGAAAATCTGCTAACTGACCACTTTTCATTAACCCCTGAAAATCCAGGCGTGAAAAACAAATGCCAAAAGTACGTATGATGATCTTGAAACAATAAATGTTCCAGCACATTCACATAGGAAAACATGATTACATTTGAATCTCCTGTAACAACGGAAGCTTAACTTAAGCTCTTCCTACCTGCAGGATTTGTTATTTGGGAAGTCTGGAGGCACTAGGGCTTAAGAGATGTGAGAAATTCTTCCTTCCACCATAACGGCTAAACTTCTGTTATCCATACAAATATCAAGTACAGGACATTCCATTAGGGTCTGGGCTTTTGGAACAGGCTTAGTCCCTGCGATGAAAAGTTTGTCAGCCTTGGGGTGCGTCTGCCTGCCCGCTTGTGAGAACGAGAGAAGGGAAGAGGTGGTCCTCGTCTGAGCAAGTGGTAGTGGTGCAGAACCCCCTACGTAAGACTGCATGCTGGGTCAATCAGTTCTCATGACATTCACGTTGTCAACAACGTTTGATTTGTGCAGGGTAAGCGACAGGGATTTATAAAAGAAACCCACAATAGAACAGCTCAAACCAGAAGATTTTCAAGGATCCACAAAACAAGACAGGCAAGTAAACTTATTTACTCTAACTTATAGCAATCAAAATTAATGCATCAAGTTTCACCTCCAGTCTACGTAAGGCATTTTGAAGGTTATGCTAAGACTGGTAATAAGCAAACAAAGCCTAACCAACCTCTCTATATATGTTTACAACAGCAGAATAATTAATGTAATCGGAGAGGAGCTATACGAGTGCAAAGGCTGCTGGACAGCAGCAAATGCACATAACCTAAGTTCAAGTCAGAACTGTGCCCATGCCTCTCTGCTGTGCACAGACTCCAGTGGAGTCAATGATATGGGTAAGAGGTACTGCTGCTACTACTGTCATTGTTGGCTCCTCCTTAAAACTGTTTCACAGCCCCTGAGGAAGGGCACAGGCCCAGCAGATCCACACGGAGATGCCCAGACACACAGGCAGGTTCCTGCCACCAAAAGGAGGTGGCATTTTTGACAGCCAGCTGGTCAGTGGGGACAAAACATGGGCAACAAGGGCTCACAGTTCAATGTGCCAGTGGTGAATCCCAAGGTGATGCACATACCCTGCCCAGTGACCCTCGCTCACTTTACTGGCCTGTCTTGGATTGCTCCTTCTGCTGCTGCTTCCCCTGAACGAGTTCTGGCGGTTGTCTGACGAATTCATTTACCACCAGAATTAAAACCAGTCAAAAACATAAAGTGAGATATTCCTGTCAGTTCAGCAAGCTGAATTAGCTCTTCCCTAAACAACACCCTGAACTAACACTGCCAGGCACTATCAGTGAGATCCTGCACCCTGCCAGCAGCCTTTTGCTAGACTGCTGCTGCACCTGAGTGTTTTCCTTGTCTGGAGAGCAAATAGCACTTTTAGGTACCTGCCACGCCATCTGCAACAAAGATTACATTTGAAGGAGGTTGTAAGAATGCATCACAAGATCGAGAAGCATTTGAACATGGTATTGATTAAAACTGATAAAAATTGTAGTGATATCTTGTTTGTTAATCTATTAATTAAGCCTGGCCTATAGAGAAATGATAATCTGCCAGAGGAAAATAGTTTGATTTCCTTGATTAGGCACAGGATTTTTTCTGTTAAAAACAAAACAAAACAAATCTAGAATAATCTAAAAAACTCCAGAAGAATCTTAAGGAAAAAAAAAATCTGCAAAAAAAGCAAACCAAACAAAAATAAAACCACAAAACCCCCAAACACCACAAAAAAACCCAACCAACCAAAGAAGAAAAACACCACAAAACAAACAAACAAAACCACACAAAACCCAAAACCCACCAAGCCACTGTAGAAAAACTCAAGCACATTACAAAACCTGTAATTTATTTTGGTCTTTAGCAATTCTTCTGAACTGCTCGGGTTTGAATCAGGAACGAGTTTCTAAGACTGAGCTATAGCTGCAGCTGATCAACAGCTTCAGTTCCTGCACTAGTCAATTCGTGTTAGTAGAACCACTGCCCCAAACAAAACATTACCAGTCCTTACCAGTTTCCAATCGAAGTATGCCAGACATTAACAGCATTGACACGTGTCTGCTCGGGGCTGGCTGTAGAAGCATCCTGAAGCAACTCAGGGCCTGTGGAATGGTTGCCTTGCTCTTTCTACATTAACAAAGGACAGGCCAGAGTTACAGCAGAAAGGAGAGCTGCAGCATACATAGCTCACTCCCTCCACCTCCCTACCTGTCAATGGAGGAGGTGGTGCAGAAACCAGGAAATGCCCTAGCGTCAGCCTCGGGAATTTCTGACAAGCCTCACTGAGAGGAGGCAGCCAGTCTCAGATTTGAGACCTAAGATCAGCTATAGGGTGCAGCTGTGCTGGGGCAAAGGAGACAGAAGGCTCTTCAACCTCAGAGTGACAACACCCCCAGCACCTCCTCCAAGCTAACTTGATCTGGATTGTCCGTGAATTCTTGATGCAGCCAAGCAGTTATTCTGATGTTAATGAACTGGTAAGAAAACAGAAGCTGCCTCTTGAGATGTCACATCTGCTAGAAGGGAAAGAAGTTAAGGAATGAGATGGGGAAGGAGGACTATAGATGACTGACAAAGTGGATTAAATTATTTTTGAGATGACTAATTGCACAGAGGAAAAGAAGAAACAAGAGTGAAAAAGACAGTATGAAAGAAAGAGTAGAGCTAGGCCAGCTGCTATATTTCCAAGTCTAAACACTGAGATGTGAAGCACTGATTCTATGAGATGTGAACACCACCAGCATTTATGTATTATAGTAAGTTTCCCCTGGGATGACTTAACAGGCCTGTTAAGTTTGAGGCCTTTTCCAATTCAAGCTACTGAAAAGATGCCAAGCATCTCTTCTCCCAAGCACTTCACAGCTGCAGTGACAGCCCTGAAGAAAACTCAGCAGCTCATGCTTCCAGCAGTTCTAAGAACAAACCACACACTGGGTGACAGAAGACTTTTTTTTTTTTCCTTTTCAGAATTCCCAAAAAGAGTTCCTACAATTCTTAGTCTAGAAATCAAAACTATTCATCTACTTTGTCAAGGAATAAACTGCTGAAAAGATACCCCAGGTATTTCTGCTCAAGTCTGATCTAAAGTGTCAGGCTAGACTGATACCAGAGGACTGGACTGGCAGACAGTACCACAGCCTTCTTTTCAAGGCCTGGATTAATTCTTTAGCAATGCAAGTGTCATCACTAGAGAAGACAGAAGACAACCACACCGTTTCACGTCTTGACCTTATGTGGGTTGAAAGTGCTTCTAGGGTAAAAAACAGCCAGAACAGTCCCCTTATGGGCAACTACCTCTACCTAGCCAAGATATCTTTGAGCAAGTTGTTCCACAGCAAATGGTACATAGCTAATATGTAAGACAAAGGCATCTCGGCATGTTTCTCAGGGCAGTATGTTACTATATAGAGAAAGATGTGCAACTCCACATGCTAAGAAAAAAAACACAAACCGGAGCCACTGTTTAACTACTTAAAGAGTTCACATTACACCACTGTATGTTGCAACTGAAGGGGAGAAAAAAAAACCCAACAACAAACCAACTAATGAATGTTGTGGGCTCAAGTTTGATGTCCATATGTATGCAAAAATTCCAAACCAAAGGCAAGTGTGTACAAAATAATTTATTACAGCATAACATATGTTTGCAATATTTTACAGTGAGTTTTCCATTCAACAATTTTGAATCTAAACAGATGACACACAAAAGAGAATTTTAATTAGAACAGTTTATTTGTCTTAATAAAATCCCCTCTTCGTGAACTTATATTTGCCTTTGAGGGGCTAGTTAATATTACTGAAATTATTTACACTGCAGTGAAATAAAAACAAACCAAGATTCAATGATTCCATTACAGTTTCCAGAAAATGGATTTTCTGTACAAGCCACAGTATAGTTATGTTTTGATAGCAGTTCTTATAGAATGTAAAGCTGTCATATGTAGCCATTTTGTCCAGCAATACTATGTTTTAAATAGGTATATTAGATTCAGACTTCCATTCTGATGTGTTGTATATTTAATAGTTAATGCACCAGAATACAAAGTAAGGAAAAGGTTCATTACGATTTGTAGTCAGCCTCTTTGTGCTCCCTTAAATAGTTTTTAAATGTAAAACATACTCCTCACATACTGTTTGTTTTGCAGCACCTAAAGCAATAGCATTTAGGCATGAGAAGTACTGGAGTATTGGCCATGAGTGGACAACCAAGACTTTTAATGGAGGCAACACAGTAAACTTACCGGTGGATTTTTACGATGCAAAGAGTTGTATTCCCCATTATTGTACCTTCTGCATTTGCCCAAAACTGGAGCAGCTTTTTCAACTGAAGTGTCAATAGGTGAACAGATGGGGAGAAATCAGAAGGAAGAACAGGAAGGAAGATGGAACAGGGGACAAGCAACAGTATTGAATGTGTTTTGTTTTCCCTGGGAATTGTTTCAGGATACTGAAACTTAATAATGTTAAACTGACCAAAAACTTAAGGAAACAATAGCTATGGAATACAAAGTAGATAGAACAGTTTTCAAAAAGCCTTAGTTTTCCAGATTTGTTTTTTGTTTGTGTGGGTTTGTTTTTTTTTTTTTTTTTTTTTAATACACAAACCTAATCTTCATATCCATCAACACTGGTTCCATGTAAGACACACATCTGACAAAAACATGCAAACTCCCAATACTTTCATTGTCACTGTGCTTCAAAAGAAACCAAACTGACCAAAGATAAAAATAAAATAACAAAAATTAAAAATAAAAGAACACCAAAAAAATCCCAACCAAACCCAGAAAAAAAACCCAAAGAACAGTAAAAGACGAAGTGAGCAATTCAAGCAGCACTTCAGTCTTAATCTGCTAAAAATGTTCAGATGATAATTTATTAACAAGATATGATCACATTTATCTGCATATGTAATAACACTTATGTGAAAGCAGTCTTTAATTTCCTTTTTTTTTGTGATGGAGGGCTGATGGATTATTAAAAGACTTAAAACTGTACAAGTATAAACATGAAAAATGCAGATTAAGGATAATGTTTACATAAATATTGGCAGTTCTTTTTTTTTTTGGGGGGGGGAAATAACTAATAGCATACTCCATTTCATGTAACTATCCAAATATTTTGTTTTATACCTGTTAAAGATATTAAAATACAACCTGGAAAAGTAACCCTGATCTGTATCCAGCCAGCGTGTAATGAGAGTCAGAGTTTTGTATCCGTGTGTGCGTGTAGGTACACACGCCACTTCAAATTTCATTGGACAGCAAGTCATGGTTAATGGCTGTATGATTCACAGATGCAATGCTGCTATCGTCCTCGTTTGTGGCAGGCATAAAGGCAGACGTAAAAGGAAACAGTTTATGACATGCTGCTTGATATTCTTCACATTGAGTGTGGCAGCTTCCAAAACTGCCATCAAGCAGTGCCTCAAAAACCTTTGTTAATGTCTAAAGAAACAAAAGTAACAGTTAATAAAGGTGATTGACAGTTGGTTTATTACTAAAAAGATGTACTGTTAAAGAACACTGATTGCTTAACAAACAGGTTCATTGTTGGTATTCAGATAAGTCACAGTTACTTGGGGGGAAAAAACCTGAAGTCTTGTTTTTCAAATAACATTAACTATATGAAGCATGTACATTATCGTGCAGTTAAGTATATGTTATTTAAGATTCCACACAGGTTTTTTGTTTAAATACTGTATCTTTTACCTTCACATTTTTGTCTCTCATGTTTTTATCCAATCTAGTAGCAACAGCAATTGCTTTTTCTTGTCTTGATTTGTCCAGGAAATACATCATCTTTGCACCTTACCACAAGAAAGAACACAACATTTAGATGATAGCGTTCCTAAACGCAGTGCCACATAAATTGACACACAGAAACCAACACCTCATCTATCAACACAAATTAGGACTTCTAAGTTTTAATAAACTGTGTCTTCCTCCCTTATTTATAAAACTTAAAACTAACAAAGTGAAAACTATTTTGAAATTTCTTAGAAGCACAAGGATTGAGTGACAGAGGAGTTCTGCTTCTGCAGAAGTGAAATGCCTCGCTTTACTGCCAGTCAAGGAATACCCAAGAAGAGTACAGTGATGACTAAGCCCTTCAAAGCAGCAGGGGCAATAAAATCCATCCTATGAATGTAGAAGCACAAAAAAAGCCCACATTTTTTCAGAGATACTCTGAATTCTTTTGAGAAGTACTGGAGGCAAGCGAACAGTACAGTTACTAAACAATTGTGGAACACAGTCTACAAGAAATTCAGACCACCACACATCCATATGGCAGAAAGTAAGGCCAGACTGGGCTAATAACTGGAACTGAGTGAAGCAGCTTAGGTACAAGTGCCATGCCAGTTTGGTGCTTTGCGTGGACCAGACTACGTTGGGGAGAAGACAGGCATTGCACAAGTGTACCTCTGCAGCTTCTTTGACCGGTTTATCAAGACCAGTCTGGGCATCTCTGCAAAATACTGTGTTGCTCCTTAATTAAAAATCTCATCTTAATGAATATGAAGGCACTTTATATACTTTCCTTGTCCCAAATAGGAAGTCCAGACACACCTCACTACATAATTTACTACAGAGAACAAAAACCTTAAGAAATCATTTTACTGAAAAAGTTTAAAAAATTAATTTTGAGTATGTTTCTGCTTGCTCAACTCATTTCCCCAATTATTGCATTTGTTTTCCTAATTAAAGCAAGCTTCCTAGTTCTTATTGCTTTTTGCATCCAAGAAGGTTTCAGAAAAGAAATTGTTAGGCTGAATATACTTGGTGGCTTTTGTGTTGCCGTGTTGGTTTTGGGGGGGGGGTTTTGTGTTTGTTTGTTTGGTTTTTTGTTTGTTTGTTTTTGTTTGTTTGGGTTTTTGTGTTTTGTTTGCCTTTTTTTGGTTTTTTTTTTTTTAACAGGGATTACATTTCTGCTTTTTTTTTTTTTTAACTAATAATCACTTTAAGCTAGGACAACTCTTATTTGTACTCTTTAAACTTAAGGTTTAGACCTTTACATTTTCAAACCTGAGTTAAAGATGACAGTTTAAGAAATTCTAAACTGTACAGTAGGTAAGTGAATTGCTCCAAACCTGTTCCAGTACAAACAGAAGACTGACATAGCAGAAAAGCAAAAGTAGCATAACAGGTTTATCATATTTTTATTAATGCTGTTGCTACATGACAAAGCTAGGAGTAGGAACAAAGACATTTCATCTGATAAGAAAACAGGGAAAAGCACTGCTTCTAATATATAGGATTTTTTGGTTTGTAGTTTCAAAACTAGAAACTGCAACAGGAAGGATGACAGTGCTTCCATACTTGTGTATCTGGGTGGTTTGTTCACACTTTTTGAAGGCAAGAAGCAAGTTCCTTATGCATCTGTATAAAAAAGTGAATGAGGCTTTTTTTTTAAACATGGTAAAAGCAGGCAAAAACCCTAATGTAATCATGTGAACTTCTGGCTCATTGGAATTTATGTATGAATTATGTACTGCAGATAAAGATTCTGGATTCAAATTCCTTAAGTCATATCCTTTTCAAGAGCATTAAAAAGTTAAACAAACCTGACAGTTGGTGCTGAATGGAGGTAGCATTGTGTTTGAGAAATTCTTCATTAAAACTTTCCAAGTTTTTATTAACAAAGATTTTCTGCATTTCTTGAGTTAGGACCTTGCTCACAATTTCTGGGAGGTTACTATGGTCAGATACTAGAAGGAGGAAGGTAAGAAGGAGAGAAGCAAGAGAAACCCATTTAAAAAAATATGGAAAACAATGTGAAACCATAAACATCACTGCTGAAAATCCCACTTTAAAAATTTGGCCAAAGAAAGAATCACAAATTTAATTACCAAACAGATGAATGCAAGCATTATTGATGCGTTTATAGGTGAAACATTCATAAAGTGCACTCTGTCATGTAAACTTCCTGCTGCAAGTTCACAACACATACTTGGCTTCAGTCAGAATCTTTCTCCTGTATCTGCCACTTATTTTCTTAAAACTTAATAATGTCAAGGAACTCTGGAATACCTACTCCTTTGAAATCAAGCCAAAATGAGTTACTGGGTCCACCTGGTGGATTAATAGACGAAGGAGTAAAATTTAATACATCCATATGTGCACAGCACAACCTGTGTTTTCTTGGGTATTATCATGGAAAACAATTTTTTTCTTTGTATGTTTGTGTTTCAAGAGTATCTATCTATGCATTACAAAAACATGTAGTTATATCCTTGTACAATATAACTTCCTGTATCTTTATCCATACGTAGGTACTTCCTACACACATACCAGATTTAGAGAATCTAATCAAGCACTCGTGTAGCCACGGGTTATTACTGTTGATAGCGAAAGCTCTTTTGACAGACTGTAACATTAACAGAAACTTTCCTGTGGGAAGAAGAAAAAAAAACCAAAAATATACCAAGATTAAGAATACAGAACTTGTTCTCTTTATATCAACTACTGTTTTCTTTAGTAGAGTTAGTACAAACACTAGAAACATCAATGCCTACACAGAATTAGAAAGGAGATTTATTTTTCCCATCCAAATTGCTTAACAAAATAGAAACGTTTGTTGCTCGAACCCTGGCAACACTGCCTAGATGACGTTACTATCTGTATGGCTTTGTTTTCCCCTAGATAAAGATCAGACTGCAAACACCTTTCTACAGCATGTGTTAGTACACACACGACAACTTACCCTGCTCTTCATTTTGTTTTAAGGGTGGCTATTCCCCCTATTATTACTGCATAAGATTCAAACACCAGCTTCAGTCAAGTAAATATCTATCCAGCCCATTTTAGGCTACACTCAGGTAACATCAGCTGCAGCAAAGGGTTAAAATATTGTAGAGCAAAAATAAGATTATGCAGTACTTTACCTTTTCTAAAGTATATTTCAAATGCTAACAAATGTGTTTCTATGTCATCTCCAATAAGATTCTTAAGTGGTATAAGGAACTTAATGGCTTCTTCTAATGGATTTTCTACCTGTTTTAATAAAAAAACATAATGAAATTTAAAGCTTAAAATGTCAAATAACAACCACCAAGGACAGTTTTTGTTATTCAAAGTATTTAAATAATCAGAGGCCAAAGGTGACCTATCAATACCTTTCTGAATTAAACTGAAACACAACATTTGTATTCGAACAGCAAGATTTAGAGGTGTTCACTCATAATTTCATGTTGACAAAGACATCGTTGCTAACTCTGGCACAGCTTATGTAATGTACTCTGTATTGTAATGTAGCATTTCAGAAACAAATATGACCATCATAACAACTGCAGAAGTTTAAATTTTTTTTTTTTCTGTGATAGAGTTCTTTGTGCTTAGAGATATACTGGTTCAAGTCTTCAGATTTTGTGAATTGCAATCATATTTCTGTTAGTTTTTCTCTATTCACTGTATGAAAACCAGAGCTCTTCAGGCAAGAATCATCTTTTGTTCAGTATCTATTGTAACGAAGGACAGACTACTGTTCAAAAACCCCAAAGTTTAAAGAAAGTGACAATATTATTAATATAGAACTTTCATTTATTAGAGAAAAAATTACTACTTTTCATTAGTGTAAATAGAGATAGACTACAAAGGTATCTGTGCATGAAAGAACCATTTAAAAAAAACAACCAACAAACCAACCCAACAACTGTATTCTTTTAGGAGAACCCAAGAGTAATCCCATATTATAGGCTTTTTCTGAAAAATCACATGAATGTAACATGAAAGACCATGCTAACCCTTTCCAGTTTCTCAGGAACTAGTTCTTCCCTGGGTCCACTAGTTTCCTCCTCCTCTTCATCTCGCTTTTTCTTTTGGTTTTTTTGTTGTCGCTCTCTTTCTGCATGTTTTCTTTCCTCTTCAAGCTTTGCTTTCTTCTGTGCTCTTCTTTGCTTGCTAAGCATTTTCTTCAATTCTTTGGCCGAGAGATTTTCTACAGATTAAGGTAACAAACAGATAACTTATATTAACAGAGTATATAACTAAAAATCTTCTCTCAAACAACACTAAGGCATGCAACTATGCTCCTCCTCCATATCAAAATGACATAATTTTACAGAGATTTCCATAAATGTCAGCATGTGGCAGCCTATCATCACTATACAGCCCAACACTACCTACTGGATTACTACTTCAAGCATAACACAAACACTTGCATATTTTCTCTTACATACTTGTCACAGAAACCTCAACTATTTTAGAGGTTAACTAAAAGCTGTTCCATCAATGACAGGTTTTACCTTAGAAAACAGACTTTTTTTTTTAAGGGTAATACCCTTACTAATACTAAGCTCCTATATTGACTGTAGCTCAGCTTTCTTCTAATGCTAACTGAAAGCACCCCGACAGATTTAGACTCCATTTAAAATAAGCTTGTTATCCTTCATTGAAGCGTCTGAACAATCCACAGTCCTGATAATTGCACCTCTTCTCTGCAAATGCCATGGGATAGCTAAATGGACACAAGCAAAAACTGATACTGGTTGAGGTGAGGAGCAATAAAATATTCTGGTATGTACGAGCAGGACCACTATGTGAATTTTCAGGCTGCTTGCTGTGTTCAGATTTTTGGACTGGACTAGCATTTAGATAAACCAAGGGAGTTTAACAGTTGCATGAAAGGCAGAACATACAAAACATGGGTTTGCTGTCTGCCTGACCTGACCAGTCTAGCCAGAATAATACTGTAGTTTCCACTGTTTACTATGATGCTTCACCGAGAACAGGATTTGTGCTAATAATGTGACAAGGAAAAGAAAAAGGGACTACTGAGGGACTACCACATCTTTTTAGCACCATTCTGACACAGGGTAGCAAGAAGCAAGAGTTCTTTTTACCCCCCTTTTCATAGCGTGCTCTCTTCCCCTGTGGATGAATCTACTGAATCCCTGTGCACAGCAGGCAAACAAATATGACTTCTTTGACTCTTCCCCACCTTACTTTCTATAACATATTTCTATCAAGATCCTCTGTTGCAAACCCATCTTACATTATATACAGAAAGAAAATAATAAAAAAAAAAGGAAAAGTTAAACTGTGCTGTGAAAGGTGCCTCTTTTTACACACACTTCATTATAAATAGGCAGGTACGGAAAAGCTGTGAATGAAAAGATGGTATTGGCAATATTAAATGGCATTTTTGGTCTAGTTTAACTATTTTCCCCTTGTCAAATAACCTTCACTCACAAAGAGCTAGACATTAATTTCACCCCTTTAACCAGAGGCCACCACAGTGCTGACAGTAGCTGCAATCCCCTAAGAGGAGAAGCAACTACTTATCTTGAAAGAAAAAACCTCCTAACTCCTTCATCATGGTATCCTCAGATTTCCAAACCACACCACACTGGTTTCCTAAGAGAATCTGCTTTCCATTTAACACAAGTTTTAGGCAATTTCCTAAATATATTAATTTTGCTAATACACACTTTTGCAATGTCTTCTTTGGTCCTGAAGCTATATGAAAAATGATTGAATGCAATGGAGTTTTACCATGTAATAAATTAAATACACTAGATCAAAATTGAACTCTTACCATTCAGACTGCTTTCCCATGAAATCTATCTGCTGTTTCATAATTCATTTGTTAATGACATTTATAATTTTGTTTAAATAAATAAACAGCTGACTGGGATTTTTTTCTTCCTAATATTCAGCAATGCCACTCCCCCCAGGTACTCCAGCTATAGCTGGGTTCATTCATGTAGTACTTTTACAATATGATGAGAGAACAGTGGAAGAAAGCTGTACACTATTATCTCTTGTCAGTTATATCATGACAGAAAAGAGGAAAAACTTGTGTATGTTACAACCCATATTATTCCACAGCACATAATTTACTTAGCTTAATAAGCTTTTACATGTGTCATACTCATATGAGCTGCCATTAAGGTCTAGATACCTGAATTCACTTCTTGTTCTTTGCTTTCATTGGTAAGAGGATTATCGTGGAGCTTCAAGTAGATTTCAATTGCTGATCGAGCAGCCTTGAAGTAGAAGGCATGTTTCCTGAGCACATCTTCTAATCTCAAAAGGTCTACATAGGCACGAAGAGTCATCTTTCTCATGCAGTATGTGTGGAAGTCAAACTGATCATCTGTTATCTCAAAAAAATGCTTCAAGAAAGAAAAAAGAGAAAACACACAACTGTTATGCACTTCCCTTAACTAGCAGGTTTTTGTTTGGTGGTTTTTTGGTGGTTTTTCTTGGGTTTGGTTTGGTTATTTTGCTTTGGTTTGTTTTTTAATGAGGTGGAGGTGAATAAAGTTACAACTGATACTATTTACAGGCAACATTTAACAGGCATAGAAATATCCTTGTAATACTGATTATCCAAGAGAATCTGTGAGTAGGGAAAACACCCACCCAGAAAAATCTCTTTTTGTTTACAAAAGCTATAATGTGATTGTTCAAAGACACAGGCATTCTTTAAAAGCCATCTGAGATGTGATTGTTCTGATTAAAAAAAAAACAAAACAAAACAAAACAACACAACAAAACAATTGGCAGAAGACAGCATAAAGTTAATGTACAAACAGCTACATAGTTTGGACATATGGTATTTTATACTGAATCCTTTTCACTTCAAATAATCATTTTTCATCTAATAGTTAGGGATGACATCTTATCTATTACAATAAGACATCAACTATTAACCTGTTTAAAAAAAGTAATCATTATTCTAGAAACTTTGTGAAGAAAATCATGCTGATGACATCAGCAAATAACTTCACTAGTATGAGAGAAATATTGGGAAAGAAAGTGATGGTGTTTGCACCCACTCACCCTTTCTACTTCGTGGCACTTTTTCAAGGCATCACCATATTTCCCCAGCCTTTGATAAGCTGCAGCACATTCAGTTTGGAACCACATACACTGCATCTCATTTAGGTTTTCCATAGCAGATGTTCCTTCCTGAAATAAGTGTCATTATCACTTTTTGCTATTACAATTTATCAGATGCTTTTTTCAACTGTAACTGGTTTCAGGCCATTAGTAGGAAACAATCAATCCTTCAACTACTTGGAAAAGAGTAGAAAATGGATATAATCACCCAGTGACTGATAACAATACTTGTGATAACCTATGCTCCCCGAGCTAGAAAGGAATAGATTTAAAAAATTTATGTGAAAATTATCTGAATAAGATTAGTGCCTCAACATATATTCTAAGATTAACTCATGCTCGTATACACAGTCTTACTTTTGCAATTTGGAGGCAGAAAATAACACTTTTTAAAAAACATCTTAAAGTTTGGCAAATAATTTCTATTGTTTCCCCCCCTCAGGTTAGTGGCATCTATTAGTTTAAAAATCCACCAATATATTTACTGCTTTATCATGTAGTATGAATAATTATAAGTTTCTTAAAACTTGTTAGTCTAAATAAATTAAATTAGATTTATACTCCATACTTCTACAGGAAAGAATTCTAGGATTGATTTTTTATATAGTTTCAATGGTCTAGACTAAGAATAAACAAACTGAAGGCCCACTGGACGTATCACGAACGCTAACCAGCAAGTTTTCACTCCTTTCTTTACGCTAGAAAGCAAAGCTGATTCAACTCACACCATTTAATTATTTAGGGTCAGATTTATCCTATCTTACCACAGGTATCTCTGCTAGAGTTCTGTATTTCTTGCTCTAACACATCTGACAAGCCTACATGATGAGTTTTCCATCATTCCTAGAAACACCCAGAAAGCTCAGATTCACTTTCAAGTGTTTTCACACCTAAAATTAAGATGAATTAGGGAGTCCAGTACATTTTGATGCTCCAGGAGATGTCACCAAGTAGCTGTTTTCATATTTAGTTACATAAATAATAGAGAAATCTGGCCTTTATGAATCTAAATTCTGTTCAATGCCAAAAATACAGCATTTGAAGTGCTTACCCCAGCTTTTCATGATGGGATTTGCTTTACTAAAATTTTTGACTGTACTACAAGCTTAAAGGAATTAAGCATTCAAGTTCAATTTAATTTATGTTAATAGTAAACCATTCTTTCCAGCATT
The DNA here is from genome assembly GCA_024605025.1 of Megaceryle maxima. NCBI lineage: Eukaryota > Metazoa > Chordata > Aves > Coraciiformes > Cerylidae > Megaceryle > Megaceryle maxima. The sequence continues at coordinate 59,842 of JANHGN010017626.1, read as the reverse complement.
TACAGGGTCTATACTGCTGGAGTACTGCACCCAGGTTGGCGGCTCCTAGCAAAAGTGGGAGATGGTTCAGAGGAGGGCCACAAAAATGATCAGAGGGCTGGAGCAACTCTCCTGTGAGGACAGGCTGAGACAGTTGGGGTTGTTTGTTGGGATGGTTCAGCCTGGAGAAGAGAAGGCTCCAGGAGACCTTACTGATGCCTTCAAAAGTTACGGGGGGCTCACAAGAAAGATAAAGGGAGACTTCACCAGGGCCTGTAGGGACAGGACAGGGGGAACAGTTTTAAACAGAAAGAAGGGAGACTTAGATTTGATGTAAGGAAGAAATTCTTCACTGTGAGGATTGTGGGACACTGACACAGGTTTCCCAGAGAAGCTGTGGGTGCCCCACCACTAGAAGTGTTCAAAGTCAGGTTAGACAGGTCTTGCAACCATACTTAGTGCAAGATGTCCATGCCCATGGCAGGAGGGTTGGACAAGGTGATCTTTAAAAGGTTCCTCACAATCCAAATCATTCCACGACTCTATGCAGTTATTTACTGCTAAGTGTAAGAGCATTATCTTAGAAATAGACACTAATAAAAGATTATTTATTTTACATTTTGGTCAGAAGTTACATGAGTGAAAAATAAACTACCAGAAGAAAACAAAAGTCTTTATCAAAGCAATATGCTTACCCTTGTGAATTTGGAGCACATCTCCTCTGCATCCTTCACCATATTTGCTCGCAGCATGTATTTAGCACATTTAGAATTGATAAATCTGTCTGCAGTATCCAAAGACTGTGCTTCATCCATCCATTTGGCAGCTTCCTTGAGGTTACCTACATGCTGTTAGGGAGAAAGGAAATAGTTAACTTTCAGTAGAAGCCTGCTATAGAGCAGCTCCTGAAATCTATAGTTATTTCTCCCTCAGAAATAACAAAAGCTGTATTATTGTTTGCTCCCCTCTGCCCTCAGATTTTTTTCAGAGTGACAATTTGCTCTAAGTTTTGACTTGCTAAACAAAGGGGTTTTCATTTTCTTCCCAACAGAACACTGCCCAAAAAAAGAAACTCAGATGAAAACCAATGCCCATAATCATTGTTAACTGAAATACTACCCACACATTCACACCAGTTTTGAGTATATTTTTTTTTATATAAAAGAGCTGCTCTACATGTCCAAATTCACTTTTTACCTTGTAAATTTTTGCTTTTAAATAGAACAGTTCTATTAATGTTGGAGTGCTTGCAATTGCAGCATTAACGTAATCCAAGGCCAAAGAACACTGGCCAAGTTTGTCAAAGTGCTGTGCCAGGAAATATCGAACCCAAAGCAATGTTGTTGGGGGCTCTTTCTCTCCGTTTTCTGCAATGAAATGGAAAAAGTTACAGTAACCAGTAGAGCTGAAGACTGCATTTGAGAAACAAACACAACAAAGCTTGGAAATTGAGCAAATCATTCCTATAATGCATTCATTTGCTAGGAGGCATTACAACAAACTTCTTGCAAAAAGTATCAACACTTCAACAGTTCTTGATAAGTGATTATTGAATTAGTAATTACAGTTTAATTAATATAAGTCCATAGAAACTTACCACATGTACTAAACAGGTCACAAGTTTTCAAAGAGGCTTCATAACCAGTAACAAGTTCTTGGATTGTAGAAACCTGCATATAAAAAAAATAGATATATATATATATTCTACTTTACTATCATGTTTACATAAATTAACACACTAAAAAAATACTTGGGTAAAACTAGAGAAACTATATTAAAATAATTACTCAATTTGGAAAAAAATGGATGTATCCTCATATAAATTACTTCACCTTTCACAAGCTATTTCTGATCACCCATTTAAACTGGTGATACGGCAGGGAAATGGGCGTCATCTTTGGCCGCTTACGCCCGAAAGTAATCAAGTACATTTGATTAGTATCCTTTTCAAGTTGTATTTTAGATTTTTTTCTTTATTTATGCTACTATTGAGTGTCCGAACTAAGCCAACCAAGGAAAGGTGCTTTGGAAGACTCTGCACGAGCTTCCCATAACCATGAAGATACAGAAGAGACTTTTGTGGTTATCTGTCAGGCTGATACGTACCATTAAAGATTGTTGTTGCTGATAAAAAGGTTTTGTTGCCTTGAATACAGGCTGCATCTTTTTACAGAAAAATCTCTACACTGAATAAGGCTAATACTTCCTGAAATCAGACCCTGTTGACAATATTGTTGTTCACCCCAAGGCTGAAGACTCAAAATTCACCCATACAGTTTTGAACTCATGCTGTACCAGTGTGACATTTACAGTGCACACAAATGTTAGTATCTGTGCATTTCACAATTCCAATCCCAGCTCCAGAGCATACAAGTGCCACGCAGTATTCCTAAGCATTTTATGAAATGCTCAACCTGCTTTGTAGCTGCATTCTAAACATGCTTGCCATATCCAGTGAGTAACCAGCCTCTTAAGGGAACGAGAGCAATGCTAAAGGAATAAAGAAGTATGATCTATGTACATCTGCCCAAGACCCAGAAGGGACCATAAGCATAGCAGGATAATGACTACATTTGCCAATTAGGTGAAACCTACAGATGGTAAAACCCTAAAACTTCAATTGGTAAAACTAATATCCTACATGAGAAAAAGCTGGTTACAAGAGTAACATAAAAAAAACCTGTCATGTGGAGACAACTAAATTTTTAAGAAGCAGGATTTGACGAAGCACACATCCACTTTAGAGATACGCTTTGTAAGAGGAGGGGAATAAACCCTGTTCTAGATCAAAATATAGAATTTGAAGGATACTACTTTACTTAACCTAATTCAGCGCAATAGAAAAGAAATGCCAAACATTTTGTTTCAAAGTCAGCAAAGGCAGTGACACATCCAAGTCATACACAGTCACCATAAAGGTCTTGAAAGTGCAATAAAGCACATAAACACACACAGGCATTCTGGAAAGCTCTGGGCAAATCTCATAAGAAAAGGTTTCTGGTAGCAAAATCTCATCAAATACAATAAAACGTTACTTTGAGAAACTACAAAGTGATAAAGGAAGGTAAAGAAGTTCACAACTAAATGGAGAAAGGCAAATAAATGCATTAAAGTGTTCTCTGGCCTCAGACATCTATTTATCAAAAGAAACCTTCAGCAACCTCACAAAATCTTTCAAGATTCTCTTCTCAAAATGAGTTTAAACACAGAAGGAAGCATCTCCTTCAGGCAGCAGGCTTGCAGTGTATACGTGGAACAGAGTCGGTCTTATTTCCTTGCTGCTTCTTCACTGCAATTTCAAAATATTCCCAAAGTTATTCTCATCTGGCTGTTACTAAACTCACATTCCTCTGTGACCAGACTGCAAGTGAGAGGTGTGTAAAGGGAAAAAGACCCCTTCTTTTCTTTAACAATCACCCCCCCAACACCACCACACCCTACATGTTATTTTTTCCACTACTGCACACTCGGAGTACAGCTTCATGGCTGGACACAGACCGTGCTACCACCAAAACCAACGGTGACACCATCTCCATGTGCTTGGGCCCTGCTTTGGGTCACTGCTAGCAGCTGTATCAAGGGTTATGAGTAATTTACTCCCTGCTCCATCTCAGTTTACAGATAACAAATTACTAGTCCCACCATCCAGGGGAGCTGGCAGTGGACAGACCTGGGACACTGAGGCAGTACGAAAGCCTCTCTTCCTAGCAGAAGAGTCTTAAATCGGCTTACAGCTGAAGTGAAATCAAATGCTCTGATCTTGAAGTGATGGGATATCATCGGGCTATATGTATTATGTTTTAAAAGGTGCTAAATTCTTCCAAATTCAAAATTCTGCAGTGGTTCAGGCTTCTACATTGGAATGGTTCTTCTGAAAACTACTTTGAGTGATACATGTGGAAACAAGTGAAAGCAACAGCTACAGAAACAATGTAATTCAGGGGCTTTGCTTATTGCAGACATTCTTGATGAAAATGACAGTAGCCTTGTTTCTCATGACTACTCACAATCTTTCTCCTCCCTTTTATGTTTATGCTTCAGTCTCTTACTAGTAATTTAGGAAAATGATTCCAGGTTCATATGCTGCTTTAGGAAACAAATGATCTGCAAAGATGAACCCTGATTTCTGGATCCGTATTAACTCCAAATTTAGTAGCAAAATTTGTCTCTTGGTTTTACTACCAGCTATTGTCTGTATTCTAGCGTCACCACCGCCATCTTACAGGCAACATTATTTCATTATTCCTAAGTGCTACAGAATTCTCCATAAAGATAATTTTACAATTTCTGAAAAATAAGCTGAGGTATCTGGAAATACCATAATACTGACCAGCAGTTAATTTCAAGCGACATTATTCTAGGAATAAAAGTTTCAGTTATTCCCTCACCATGAATCTTAAAAAGCTTAAGGTATTACAAAACTGTAACTGAAGTCATCAGCAAGTCTCAGGTTTTGTTATGACAAGAATGGAGTTAATTCCAGAACTGGGGTCACTGGTTTCAGAAGCCTCTTAAATAATCAAATTTCAAACCTCAAACCTTTTCATCAGTCACTACCTACAACTTTAATTTCATTATGAAAGAACAATGAGCAAAGAAGCATAAATCCAAGAAAGGGAAATGGGGTTTAGCCTTCCCCATTAGTGCAGACAAATAAAGTGCTCATTTTCCATCCTGTACCTTATGTAAAGATGAAGACTGCAGGTGCTCACAAACCAGTACAGATTCTTGTCAAGTGTAACAATCTTGAAAGTTAAAGCATTATCCACATTCTGAGAAATACAAACTTAGACTGGAATAAAGATCGTGCATACCCATCTTAATTTCTTTTTAACCTGTAAGCACCAGGAACACAATTCATTTGAGCCCCAATTCTGAATTACTTTTTGCTACGAACATTAGTTTTTCCTTATCTTATTATACTAAGAAATATTTTGTGCCGTTTTATAAGGGACAGCCTAAGAGAAAGTTGCTGTTTTTCAGGCAAATTGCAGATGGCTGGAGTTCTTTCATCATCACTTGTAGGTACCACGATGGCACATAGGGGCCAGTCATTAAATGGAAGTCTGTGCTGCACGCAGTGCCACGTACCAAGTGACTCCTGCCAAAGGAATTTACTTTTAGACTAAGAGCAAAAGAGAATGTCAGTGACAGGAACAATAATACAGGGATCCAAAATGGGACATTAGGGCTAGAGTAGCCTAAATCCTAGTTTGATTTTTTTTCATATACTCCATGTAGAAGGTAAATTGAAAGGAACAATAAAGGAAAAAAAGGATTAAAAAAGAAAAGCAATACAGAAAGGCTTTTAAGAAACACAGATAACAAAGGTGGTGAAATACATAATGGAAGATGAAATCAGCAGCCTACTAGCACAAAGCAGGGATGCAAATTTTTCACATAAAATACTCAGACTCTCTGGTTCATTACTATGGAAGTTATATTAAATTGTTTGAATATGCGACTATTACAGCAGATGGCCATATTTTATAATAGACTTCTGTTTGAATGACAACCTTCAAAACACTCATTTCCTTCTTCAGTGAAGGACCTGCAAGAAAAGGAACTGAATTATCAATACCAATCATACAGAAATACTGTAATCTACTGTAAAGTGATCAGCCTTAAGCTTTTTATTTTTCCCCTTCAAGGATTCAGCTTAATTTATCAGTCAATTTTTTTTTCCAGATGCTGTCATTTTAAATCAGTACAAAGTCACTGGCAATTCCAGCGCACAAACAGATTAAAAGCTACTGCAAGCAGTTCAGAAGCAATCTATATATTTAACATTTGGCAGAGGTTTTAGTCCCTGCCATTTGAACTCCTGAGAACATGTTGAGTATTATCTGTACTATTCTCAAAGGCAAACAACCAACAGGGAAAGTTCGAATACTGCTGCTGAGATCAAAAGCTTCAAGATGCATCTATAAAGAGGCCCAAACAAGAAAATATGCTACTGATCTGTAGATATAAATGCAATAGTCATCTTAAACTAAGATAATTTATTTAGGCATTAGTGCAGGAGGATCTTCAGGCAAATCCCAGAAATACTTCAGAAAGATGTGCTGTAGTGTGTGCTTTTATAAAAAGATTTAACTGTTACAAAATGCATACACATTTACACCACTGAGACACGGGCAAGGGGTACATTATTGTGCCTTCAATGCCAGCAGCAAGGAAAAGGATACCAAACAGTGGGAACGAGTAAAAGACAGCAGACAGGAAGAAGATCACACATTACTTGGCACAAATGCATGCAGTGACATTTAAATCACTAAAATGGCCTGTCACCAACACCATGTATCAAATGGATCACCTCTGAGAATTACCACACAGCAGGAGACTGACACTTCAGGAAACCACTTTGACTGTTTCCTTATGGAATGCCTAATAATTATACATACCAGAGGCTAAGGATTTGCATGTTGGTTGCTTTTTGGGGGTTCTGTAGGGGTTTTTTTGTGTTGCTGGGGGTGGGGTGTGGTGGGGTGTGCTTTATTTTTAAAAGAAATTAAACTTCTTCAAGACTAGCTATTTGCAGTTCTTTACTTCATCCAGAATAATTTTAATTATTCAGTTATTTTAACAAGAGGAATGGGGTTTTTTTCCTCCTTCAAGCAGCTGCACAGTCCACTGCAACCCATCCCAAAGCAGTAACTGGTGTCTTTTTAGAGAATTCTTCTGTCTCCGAAACAGTTCAACTTCACCCTTAGTGTCAGATCTACAGATTTCTGAAGTTTCAGTGTTTCAACTTGTACCTCATTCTTCAAAGAGAATTCATTCAATGAATGTTACAAGTTTCAGACCCCCATAGCAAAGCTGGAGACTTTTCCATCTGGGACCACTCTGGCTAATTCCTTTCATAACCTTCCACACAGGGCTAGGAATAAAATTAACCAAAAGTTCAGCTTCCCGAAGGTGACTCAAGGAGGCTTCTCTTAAGAAACTTCTGGGTATTTACTTTACAACAATTACAGCAGACAGGTATTAACAAAAAAAGCCAAACAAACAAACAAAAAACACAAAAAAAAAAAAAAAAACCCAAAAAACCCAAAACAAAACAAAAAACCAAAAAACCCCCCAAAAAACAAACACACACACACAAAAAAACCCAAACCAACCAAAAAACCAACAAAAAAACCCCAACAACAACAAAAACCCCAAACAAACAAAAAAACCAGTGAAAAATTTCGCAAGAATCTCACCTACACAGATTCATCTGTCTCTCAAAGCTCTTAAAATGCAAGACAAGAATGAGGTAGAAGGACCACTCTATATTCAAAAGCCATCTAGTATTAGTACTTAGACTAGAAAAAACAAAGAGCTGAAAGTGTGCAGCGTTCTTATTCTCTATCTACACAAAGACAGGCTCACACAAACGCACACACCTCCTCTGAGACACCCAGTCCTGAAGCAGTGTAGGAAACCCTCAGTTGCAGGAAAAACATCTTGTAACATCCAGGAATCAGAACGGCATTGGTGTTACCAAGCAGGTATCTTCCAAACAGTTAGCAGCCTCAGTCTGAACTCTAAACTGTATTTTGACACAAGTACCAGCTATACCCTACACGGGCATTCCCTTCACTTCAGAGGTTGTTGTTACACGGAGCATTACCTTTCTCAACTTCAGTTTGCAGACAATTTTGAAGACAACTGTAGCCCCTCCTGAGAAGGGCGATCTGTTGTTGCCAAACTTTTCTCCCTCTGTCAAAATAAGGGAGTAATCTCATAGAAACATCTTCTCATATTGATAAAACACTTCTGCAGTTCTAGCAAGAAGATGTCTACTGCAGAAGGACCTGAAAAAGAGAGGGGAAAACAGCAGGCAGAAGGGGATACCCTTTATGAACTTGCTTATCTTCCACAGGATGACAGTCTTCTGTGCTGGAAATTTAATAGGATGTTTCCTAAGACATGTTCTCTATTCTGGTATCTGACAGTTTGGCTCAGATGTGAAGCAGCTGCATTTTCTTATGATTCAAAGTGTCAACATGGGTGGTCTTCACCACTGGGAAGCTTGATTTCTCAGCTGGTTATGAAGATCTAGAATGGGAGAACGACTGCAAAAACCAACAAGCAAAGGCAGTATTTCTGCATGTGGCATTTTCACTTAAAGTGAAAGGATACATACAGAAAGAGAGAAGAACACATGTTCTTGCTTTTCAAAGAAAGGTTATGCTAGCTGTCCTTGAAACCTGGAATTGAACAACCTTAAACAGAGAATTCTCCACAGTAGTTTATTTCCTGAAGCAAACCTGTTTCTTGCAGGCGATGTGCACAGCGCCCACAACAGTGGCTCTGCAGGTCACAGAAACTGACCCTGAAGCACCGTATGATTTGCCATCAACAAATGAAACACCTCTGTATTGGATGAGTACTTGTTTTTTCAAACAACTCCCAAACATGCAAGAATTCTACTTTAATAGCAGAAAAGCATATCTCAAAGCTGAATAAGTTAATCCCTTTGTTTTCATCTTGAAGCACAACTGAATTTTGACAGTACTGTAAGTAGTGGCACTAGAGCAAAGCTTTCTGGTTCCCTGAATAAAAACAGTAGTCTTTTTTCAGGAGAATGGGATGCAGTGGAGTCTGTGACACCACCTTTCCAGTACAGCAGAAAAAGCACCCACTAGACTTAGTAAGAATCCTTATGTCTGTGTGAGAAACTGAAAAATAGTTGTACTTGTCAAAATACCCAGAAACCACCTGTGAGTTGTTTTGCTTCCGAGTACCCAAAGGAAGCAGCTGTTATGCAACTTCAAAACAGTCCTCATCAGCTAGAAGAGATGGGATACCTGAAAGATTGAATGACCAACTAAGCCTTTCAACAGCAGCCGTGGCAAAAGTTTTTTCCCTAGGCCAAAAGGAAACCATGTTGACATTAACAGATAAAAGTCCTTGTGGCCAAATTATTAGGAGTATCTTTCACAAGACATAAAGAAGCATCCAGTACATACCCTGAAGCAATACTCTAAATGCCTCATGGGAAATGGAGAATCAACAATAAAAACAGTCCGTAAGAGTACTACGTCAATACTTGAAGTCTTCGCTACGATGAGATGTTATCTAAGAGAGAGATAAGAAGGTGCTTACAGTGTGCAGAAGCAGTAACAATGGACCCTGGAAAATGATTATGAACTTAGTACCATATAAGTTAAGACAGCAAAAAAAAAAAAGCAGAAAGCAGTCGCTGGCTAACAGTTCTGCAGAAGGCCTTTGATGACAACGTTTTGAACAGGGCTCGCAGCTGGTCCGTGGCACACAGTAACTGTGCCAAACCACCTCTGTCTTGAATTGTCTCCACCATCAGACCATTTCCAAGACAGTGGTAATCATTCACATGCACAAAACCAGCCAACACAACAGTGCTGAAATCTGGGGAGCTCAACCCCCCAAAATAAGAAAGAGGAACAGTATAAAGAGCAGGTTCCTTGCTTTTCTTTTGATGCTATGCTTTCCACGTCATTCTAAACGGAACCTGCCCCAAAAAGCTTAGCACTAAGAAAAGTTCTGATACAATGATGGCACAAACAAGAACATCTTCTTAAGTACTGTTTCTTGAATAATTTTGTTTCAAAACTTGCTTTGCTCAGACACCTTCGCAGCCTCCCTGAAAAGGATTACTTGGTTACTTGTGATGGATGAGACACACACAGCTTGGCAAGGAACCTGTACCTCCCTTCTCTAGGTCCCCAGAGACACCACACAGTAAGATCCTGGGTTCAGAGCCAGTTAAGCCCTGCCACATGGTAATTCTACAACCTTTAGTCCCCATCTCTATAAATGCAGACACTTAAATGTGAGCTTTCAAGCCTGAAAAGTATTTGAGTGGTAGCAGAGGCACACTTCTGATGACCTGTTGCATCTAGCACTGCCCCATCATGATTCAATCCAGGGCACTTTGACTGTACCTTTCTGCATGGAAATACTGATGGGAAGGAAGTTTCAAATAAAGCAGCTGCCAACAGACTTAAGAAGAAAAACCCGCTCAAATTCAATTAACCACATCGGGGGGGGAAAGAAGAGCATGGGGGGAAAGGGCAGTTACACATTAGAAAAAAAGGTTTTACTACAGCCTAATGAGGACAAAAAGCATCTTCATCTATAGCCAAGAAGTAATTGGCATGAATTGAGATGTGCTTTTTATTGAGGCAGCAAAGAACGGAGCATGCCAGACACACGAGCCAGCTGGCACACTTGCACTGCACAAAAGGTCTGAGTTCAGGCTCTTCCAGTGTATCCACACAGGAAGATGTATATGGGCAGCCACCTAAATAATTTCCATTTCCTATGGCTTACTATACATTTAATTAAAAGAATATCAAGGATTACAACAGTTATAAACTTAGGCAGTTTACAGAAGTACCAAAAAACCTCTTCAGCAAGGGGCACACTGGTTGATTTTGACTTTTTTTTTTTTTTTTTTTTTTTTTTTTGGTCAGGTTGTTGGGTTTTTTTTGTTTGTGGCTTTTCTTGTGTGTGTGTTGTTTTGGGTTTTTTTTGGTTGGTTGGTTTTTTTGTGTGTTTTCTTGTTAGTTTGTTATCGGGTGATTTTTTTTTGTTGGTTGGGTGGGTTTTGGGGGAGGATTTTTTTTTTGTTTTTAAAGCAGTGTTCCTCCATTATTTAAAAAGTGTACCAACTAGCTGCTTGGATACATAAGATACTGACACTCCAATTTATTTGTGTAAAAAGGAGAAATGTGTAGGGTATGCAGGTAACTGACTATTTCCATTTTTACTCAAGGCAGCTATAGAGTAACTTCCTTGCAACAACTTTCTCAGTCTCACTTGGAAAGTTTCTGCTCCACATATAGCTGGTACAGATTTACGCCACCCAGTGAGGTACGAACCACAGAACAAGTCCAGAGACTATTACTCCAATTAATGACTCCAATTGTGAAAGGCTATTCTACCTCACATGGAGAATTTCTGTTGCTTACATTTTACTGCATGGTTAACAACTGAATACAATAAAAATCACAACCAACTAAAAATTGTACCACCCAATGCCATGGAAATAGAAGGAAAATGTGACATGCAGCCTTCTGCTTAACACAAGTGTCCTTAAACTTCTTAATGTACCTTTGACATATACAGATGTCAAGTTTGTTTCTGTAAGAAGCTTTACTATTTTTTAACACCCAATAAAAGTGCTGCTTTGAAACTAACAGCAGTAGAGATGTAGACGTAGGTCTCTATCTTTAAATGCATTACATTGAGACATCAATACTGGCTCCTGCTTCCCTGAGAGAAGCCCTGATAAATGTGTGTGCACGCTCACACGTACAGGGGGCAAGACAAAAATCTGTCACTTGTGTAAAACACAGCTAAAGGGAAGTTCCACGGTCACTTTAAATTGACCTAAATAAGAGTCAACTACCAATAAAAAAAATTGAAAAATTAGTGTTTTTTCATTCACATCTGTTCCTTGATCTAGTTCACTAAGCAGCTGCACAGCGTCTTGTACCCCCTTCAGTGAAACCCAGGTTTTCTACACTCAGCTGCACGTACCTGTAAAAACACCTCTCCAGTCAGCTTGCAAGTGGCCACCTTGATTCAGCTGGCAGGAAATTTTTATTGTTTACTTGTCTATAAATCCAGTCCTGGGGTATCATGATTAGTCATGAACTTCAGTATTTCCCAGCATGTGCTGGCTAAGCACACTTAATTCTCAGGAATTTTACCGAACAGCTACTAGCTTCTAAGGACTGGCTGCCACAAAGCACTAAAACTATGCAGTACTGTATTTAAAATAAAACAGAATAAAAAGAAAAAAACTAACCCATCTCCCAACTCTGACAAGTTATAAACCTTCTTTGTTCCCTGACCATCTAAGAAACCAGTTACATGTTTTGTAAGCACTAGAGAAAGTAGTCTATTAGATAAGTTGGTTCAGAGCTGACCTGTACTCAAAGCAAGTTCACACGTTATGGTTTATTGTGACTCATTCTTTCTATGAAAATATACAAGTGTTTTATTAGATTTTTTTCTTTACACTTAGTTCCTTACAAATATACACCTCCATTTCTGATTTGTAATCGCCTCCAAACATGAAAGACGTCCAATGCAGTGCAAGATACACTCAGAATTTGAAATGTGCTACAAATGAAGCACAGCTAGAGCTCCTTTTTGCCCTGGATTAGGTTTGGAGGTGTGCCTTATGATGCACATCACTGCTAGTAAACCACATCTTCCTGAAGGGTACAGCTGCATTGTAGTAAGTTTGTGGGTAATTTGTACATACTTGACTAAATACACTACCAAATCCTACTCCGATTTAGCATCTCACGACGTTAAACTTGACGTGTAAGTGAAGATTACTGTTGCTGTCCATTGCTGCTAGCACTGATAACAGCCACTCCCGAAATAAATTACACCTTTTTCTAGTGTCAATACCACCAATTAACACAGAGACTATTTGAAATACTGCACTCAGGAAGAAAAAACTTCCTCTATTTGTCTAAATGAGTTTAGCTTGTATTTGTCATTAAAAAAGTAACTTTTAACATGGTACTTTGTACACTTGATCTGCTGAAACAGAATTATTTTTTTTTAGGGCATGCTATGTACAAGCATAAAGAATTGAAAAGTTTCTAGTACAAGTAGCATTTGATAAACATTGCAATTGCTTTGTTATTTTGAGAGAAGCATACAACCCTCCCAGTCATACCTGACTGCATTAACCAGTTTTTTTCTCAGATATCTGCACTAGAAACCTATTTTGTCCCACACGTAACAGGCTTTGTACTTCTGAGTTACTCTTGGAGGAGAGAGCTCTCAGCTAGGGGAAAGGCTGCTTGGCACACCAGTTTTTCAGAGAGCAGACTACGCAAGCAGAATGGCAAGAGAGTCACAAGTAGAACATTCTTCATTAAAGAATTTACTGCTGCTTTGGAAAGGTCTGACACGTGTGTGTTCACAATTAGAAAGTACAACTCCACAGGCTCCACTGGAGCTGTGCAACAGTATTAGAAGTACAAGATCAGTCTCATGTTAAACAAAACAAACTTTAAGCATGATTGTCTATAAATGAAAGAACTACCCATGAATTTGATATTTTTCTAACAAAACAAATATTAAAACAACTCATTAGGAGTTATTTTAAAAGCAATACTCCTTGAATATTTTATAAACAAACTGTTAGGGCATCTGTGATAGGAAAATGTAGGATTCAGACTTGGAAACGAGGGTTCCATTTTGAGATTACTGGAAACCGTCAAAATTGGTCAAATCTTTTCCATAAAACGTAGCATCTTTCCATTCAGAACATAGAAGTATGATTAGAATAATTCAGTATTTTTTTCAAATTGAGCTACACATCTAGCTACATTATCCGTATAATAAAAAGTTTAACTTCCCTCAAAAACTTAGGGGAAACTTCAATTTAAACATATACTGGCTATAGATGCAGCAAATGCACCACATACAGTAACGTTACAGAACAAAGTACAAACATTAGTGTTCAGCTGTATCATAAATATTAACCTGATTTGACTATGAAGTTCATATCCCTTTTCTACATAGGATTTTTATTATTTTTTTTAAGTGATAGCTAACACAGGTCAGCCATTCACAAAACTGTCAATGTGAAGCTACACAATTTGGAACCTGTGCAGGAACCTAGAGTTTAGTAGGACAGCAAGATCACTGTCAGAACAGACTCCCTCGCAGTGGTCAGGCTGTAAAAATGTACAACACAAAGTTAAAAGAAAAACCCAGGGACTGCTCAAATAACTATTAACAGCTTGATTTTTAAATTTCTTCTCTGATATTATGCTTCCAAACACTCATCTTTCAATTTCTATGGCTTTTTTTTTCAAAATAAGCCATAGAAATTTATCATGCCAGGCTACAACCAAAGTCTGCATGTAATCTGGAGAAGCCTACTAATTTATCTGCTATTTCCAATTGCACAAAGAGGCACCTCTAGAAAAAAGCACATTGCTTAAATGTATTAGACATCTTTCATCTAGGAGTGAGCCCAAAAGGATAAACAGACTATAAAGGGGATATTCATTTTCCCCAGACATACTGTTACAGACATGATGGTGCCTTTCGGAAGCAGACTTTTACAGTTAGATTATCATAAATTGGAAAGTTGTGCTAGATCACTTCATGTGGAGGACTGAGGGTCTGGTTTACACATTTTTCTAATTCACTTCACTCCACCCCAGATTAATCTCCACTTAACAGTGAACTGCAAATACCTGATAAGTTCCAGCAGCTGACATTTTCTTGATATGACTGTAATACAGAAGAAAAGTAATGCTAAAATTCAGAAATGCCTGGCTAGACCAGACTTAGTGTTCTACCAGCAGTCATGTGTCTGAATTACACTAAAGCCAACAGGTTGTAAGGTACAAATCAAGAAGATGGTCTAAAGCCACAGAAATACAGATACTCTTCTTTTCCTGAAGAGCACTTGCCTCATTTAACATCCACCAAAGTGTGAATGAAATGGGAAAGAAAGGGGCTAATGTTCTATGAGAGTACTGACATAGAATCATAGAATTGTCAGGGTTGGAAGGGACCTTAAAGATCATCCAGTTCCAACCCCACTGCCAATGGCAGGGACA
>JANHGN010017626.1:9659-36513 GCA_024605025.1 Megaceryle maxima | reverse complement strand
AATCTCCATCCATCAGGATGACTTGTATGTATTTTAGAAAGCAATCAAAGTGACACCTATCAGCCCTCCAAAAAAAAACCCCAAAAAAATCACAGCAGTTGTGTACATTCTGTAGTGCCTTGGTGTACCAAACTTGCTACTTGTATCAGCAACTCTCAAAAGGCTTAAGAAAATTTACCACAAATGTTAAGCTTGAAATGAGAATCTCCTTAAGAAAGATGACAAAAAGCATTATCATGAAAGATGCTTTGACTGTCTCTGGATTCTGCCTCATGAAGAGGTTTGGAGTGTTTTTGTTTATGGTGTTTGGGGGTGGTTTTTTTTTTGTTCTATTGGTGTTGGGTGTTTGTGTTGTTAGTTTTTGATTGGTTTTGTTTGTTGGTTGTGCTGTTGGTTTTATTTGGTTTGGGTTTCTTTTTTTTTTGCACAATGTTGAAAGGTGTCAATGAAGTCACTGACAGCTGGTATCTTCTGCTTTATCTTGATATGCAACAGAAATCTACTCTTGGACATGTAAGGGAATAGACAAGCATCACCAAAACAACACTAAGGGCACCAACTATGCATCAGCTGAGCAATCCACTGCCATTGTGTCACAGTCACACAGTCAGTTACAGAATATATGCAGATGCTTTACTCAGAGTCTCCTGATCTAAGAAGTGTCCTATCGGAAGAGTGAAGGATATGCAGAAGATCAGGAAAAAAAAGTATCTCCATGTTCAGTGTTTGTCTTGGTGCTAGCTGATGAGGGAAGATGAATGTCAACAATGAAAACAAACAAAGCCAAACCTACTAAGTACCTGCTTGGGAAATGTATTCCTCCCAGGAAGACAAGGCATCTGTTTCTGCCAATTAAAGGCAGATTCAATGCATGAAGGGTACAGTTTAAACTGTAGCTTTAGTGTCAACACCACCCTGGTGGTGTTCAGCATAGAGTGCCTTCCCTTCACAGGCAGCTCTTCCCTCAGAATTCTTTCTTTGGATACTTTCTATCACAAAAGGAAAGTTAGCATGGGGGGGGGGGGCAAGGTCAAACAAACATGCAATGAACTTGAAGGGTTTTGCAGAGCAGTAGGACATTCATGAGTTCCCTCATGGTGTCTTGAACAAGATCCACACCCAAGACCATGTTTCAGAAGGAACCGTATGAAGAGGCACAGGCTGAGAAGGTGACTGAACTCATAGCCAAGGCACATGGGTTTACTGGGGAATCTCAGTAACAGTTCCATATTCTAAAAGCTATTTTAGAATCAGATACTCTTGAAGAAAAGCAGAAGTTGCTGGCATTTGTTTTAAAACATAAAACAACATTCAACAAATTATAGAAACACTTCAAGTCTATACTTGTATTTTCCCCATCATAGTTTCTTCATTTCAGCAACCATACATTAATGCAGATGACCAGATAAAATGTGATTAATGGAGATTAATTAAAGCATGTTCTGGAGACAGAATTTTCTATTTCTGCCAAAACAGCAAATTGTTTCTGAATGACAGACAGCAACTACCTAAAACACCACAAAACCATCAAGAATATTCTTTTTATCCACACTTTGGTAAAATTGTGCTTCATAATACACACTAATAAATTTATCATTAACTCAATCCAACGGGCACAGCTACTGTTAACAATTTTTACAGGTAAGTGGGTAAACTTTTTTTTCTGAATAGATACTTGCTTTTTGCATTTTCCTTGTGTTTTGCTACATGGAAAAGTTATTTCCCTGCATTTGTTCCACATGATGAGAGTTCCTCTAAAGGACATTTAAGAGCCTGACAGCTGGTTTGGCAATCCAGAAGTTAGCTAATTGACACACCAAGTCAAACACTGTCCTTACAAGACACTACAAGATCAGCTGAGAAAAATAAACACTGAGCTCATTAGGCAGGTCTGCTCCTTAACACTAGGCACATTTCGGCTCTTGTTCAGACCAGTCAATTAATTTACTTTCCTTTCTCCAACCCTAACAGGCAAGTAAAACCCAGTACAGTACTTTTTACATTTGTGAGCTTTGTCTTTTATGTGACCACGCTCACTTTATCATGACCAAGAGTTTTTACATTTAGAAAGCCCCAGGCTATAGTTACAGCATTCCCTAGACACTGCCATATAAAAGGAAGATGTCCCCATTTTCTTCACAACATACAGTGGCTACTTCAAGAGCCATCTGAAACAAACATACAATCATGAACATTACTCTTACTTTAAGTAACAAAGCCATCAAGACAGTGTTTTATCAAATTAATTCTCTAGTATGTTGTAAGTAAAAAGTGATATGAGTACCAGCAGTGATGTACTACTGAACTAGTCTATATAGTAAAACAAACTTGTTTTGAATAAGACACACTGGAAAATACACTAAGACTTGGTTTGACACTATCACCCTCTAAAAATGACATCTCCTCCACCCAGTTCACACTTCAGTTCTCAGTTTTGGGTTTTGGAGGGAGACTCATTAATTCTGTGTAGCCGCAACAGGTAACCGCTTGCTCCTGGTGTTAGCTCCATAGATAAGCAGTATTCCCATAACAGATACCTTTGGGAACAAGTATCAACAGTTCCCAACAGACTCAAGTGAAACAGGTTCAGACATCTATTCTTAGATAACCACAATGTAAGTGCCAGTGCTCCCAATCAAAACAGATCTATCAGATCTGCCTAGCACAGACAGAGCTGTGACAGCTGTTCAACTGGCCCTGTGTAGGAAACCACATTCAATGGTGAGCTGAACAGTCCTCTATGCCTACTGACCAGATATCTCAACAATGTTTACATTGCAATACAAAGCATAACTTTCAACCTATAACCTTGGTATTTGGAGTCTAAGAGTGCAACTACTTAAGAGTTTCTAAAAATCTCCTGGAATAGTCTTCTCTTTGATCTGGACAAGTCCTAAAGGTTTGCAGCAATGTGTACCTGAAGCTGAATTTCACTCCAAACTGTTGATGTTAGTAGACTAGAATCTTTTCAAATCAAAATATGCCAGGAATTTTCATTTAAAGCATTTAGAATCATGTACTAACTTACAGCAATTAGAAAACAAATGTTTTCTTGAATATGATTGTCAGCTATTTGCCATCTCTTCAGCAACCTTTTTTTTCCTTGCCCTCTCCAAAGAGGGGGGACACATCAATATTTTTCCCCTAGAAGCAGCTACTCTTTACATTATCTTTTGGTGTCCCCACTCAGTTGTAAAAGGTGTTGTTAACACCAAAATGTTAAGAAATACTTACTGAGAAATATAAACTTCATCTTCACTGAGCAAGTAAAGCTGTATTTTTTTCACCATTATTCCTCTGTATTTTGAGGGTACTGAATTAAGTAGTAAATGTTTTCCTTTTCTACATATAAAATATTGCAGCACTATTTTTTTTAAGTACACAAATAGAAATTTTCTATTAATGTAAATATTGCTTCTTCCACCTTTTTTCCAACAACATTGTTTATGAAAGATCCTGGACTCACCTTAGGTTCTTTATAGAAGGAACTTTCTAGGCTTAAATACCAGCTCTCATGCCTGTTTCATAATCAATTAAATGTGGAACTGTTCATTCCCAACTTGTAGAGAATTCAGTAATTTACTAGGTATTTTTTAGCAGGTATAACATGATCCTGAATACAGGTCTTTCACAATTTTCTGCCCCCTCAGTCCTAAATTTTAGCAATTCTAAAATTAACTGTCAGAGACTAATATTAAGTTTCTCTTGGTTTCAAAGATCCTTCTGCTACATGAAAACCCATGTTTACATGAAAACAGGTTACATGAAAACCCAACCAAGTGAAAGATAAGAGAGACCCTGTCTTGGTAAGAAGAGCAGGATGAGAAAAGAGGAAAATGCTTTTGCAGAAGTTAGCAGCACAAACAAATCAAAGTATATTTAAAAATTTTAAGGCTTTTGATTTTCATTTTCCTTACTTTTTAGGCTTAAGCTTGCAGTTCTGTGTGGCATGGATTTGATACAATGAAGATAACTAGTAGCAAGGCACCTTTCTGGGTAAGTCTACCCCAAAACATGGCAGCCTTTTTTTTACCCGTCTTGTCAAAAAATCATTAAATGCTAAAAATCTTTTCACACACCATATGAGTTTATATGCGTCTTAACATCTAGATTTTCGTACTTCAAATAGTAGAGATAAAGCTTTCATAGCACTGACTGGTTTGCTGTCTAGATAGTCACTACAGCATCACTGAAAAAATTTCAATCCAGTTTCAGAAGTTTACATTGAAAAGTATGCATTAGTAACAGGCACTGTAAAAAACCTGCTATACATGATACCAGAATTGAGTAGTTAGGACGCCTAGCAAAGAGACTCTTTGAAAGAGGAACAATTTTAGTCCAATTAAAGGAATATTCACTGCTGGTTGAAAAGCTGTACCATGTATCTAGAATTTTTCCAGGTACAAAAACCTTCTTTTACCTAGTCATGAATGGATTAGAATACCCAGAGTTTTATTGCTTGTAGCAAACATAGCAACATCTGAATAGACTGATCTCTGTTTTATTTGCTATACATTTTAGAAACATACTTCAGTTTGAAAGTTTATTTTTACTCTACCTTACCAACAAGCTTGGAACAAAGAACTACATTTGAAACAACTGTTCTAATGAGACACAAGAGTTTAGATGTGCAAATATTAAACACTGAAGTTTTAGCTAAAGACTGAAATGGGAGACAAGCCTTTGTGGTACATACTAACATTTCATATAACCATGCAATTCAAGAAAATGCGTGTAGAACAATAGCCATCTGTGTGAGATTTTAAAATCATGACTTCTGGTGACATCATAAACCATAAGTTGAAAGAATCCTGACATACTTGCACTCAAAGCACAGAAAATAAAGTTATTGGTTAATTTAAAAAAAAAAAAAATTAAGAACTTCAGTGTATTCTGCACCAATCCAATTTCAAGCATCCTGATGTCAGCTGTCTACAGAAGTGAAGTTTCATACGTGTTAAGCATCATCAAGCAATGATTCACATGACAAAATAGCACATGACAGAAAAAAGTTCAGCAACAGTTACCTATTAAGTTACAGAAAAGTCTACATAAAACAGTTAGACAGTCTATTAGAAATTCAATAAAAGATTTCAGTAAAACCAAATAAATACTAAATTTTACCTTTTCTGGATTGTAATATAAAGATTTCAAAGTGGTAAACAAGGGTGGGCAGCCTTTACTGAAGTTAACCCTCAGGAACTTATCCATTAGTTCTCTAAATTTTTCACCTAAAAACAAAAGTGTATTTGGTTATATGTCAGATTACAAGTGTTATATAAATATAAGTGCTAATTGCTGTGCAACTCTGGATAATAAATTGAGAAACTTCAATTAAGGATTTTCATCTTCCGTGTTATTTAAGAATAAGATGCAAATATGCTCTGGGTGAAAAAGATCAGAGTAAAATAGTTAAGCTGCTAGGGTTTAGGAGACTGCTGATGAAGACATGGTAACAGTCCTCAAACCTGTAAAATTTATTAGAGAGAAATTATTAAGTAATTAAGTACTGGCTACAGTGGATGGAGCAAGGGCTAATTAAACAAACCCTGGAAAAAATTGGTAAAAATAACTATGCACTGGAATGGATTATCTTGGAGATGTCATAAAAGCTCCATCATTGCAAGTATTTATGATTAAGACAAATGTGTGTTAGGAATAGTACAGAAAAATTATCATGCTTTGAGGAAGAAGTATGGATGAAATGAGCCTTCTGCCTCTCCCAGTTTTGGGGTTTTTTTTGTTTGTTTGGGTTTTTTTGGGGGTTTTTTGGGTTTTTTTTTTGAGTGACTTTGCTTTGAATAGGGACAAAGCTGCTACACTTCACTGCCTACTCTGTTCTTTACTTAAGTTTTTAAGCAAGGAAATAGTACAATTCACATACTGCTAACATGCACACAAGTTTTGAAAGAAGCTTCAATTCACTGAGAACATTATAATTTTGATTAATAGATTGTTTTATAGATATTCTGAAAAGATACTACTGCTCTGTACATAACACTCATGTACTTCCATCAATTCCTAATTGTCCTTCCCTTACTGTTATCAGCACTGTTACTGAGACTAATAAAAGTAACTCGTGTTCTTACCTTGCTGTACTAAAACTGCTCCATATAGAAATTCCCACTACCTGTGCATGGGGATCTGTAAGTGGGCTATAAGCATGTGCCTTACTACAGGCAGATTAAAGCCTTTCTTAATTAAATATTAATTATTAATTAAAGCTCATTTTCTTACACTGCAATAATCTTCCCTATAAGACAAAAAAATCCATTTCAGTTTCTCAATTTCTTCTGTTGAATTCCTCTAGTTTATATTTTTCATGGAAGAATTGCAATTCAGAATTTAGGAAAGCACGATTCAAGTTTCCATTCAGTACATATTTATTTAAAGAAAGCAAAACAGTTTTAAAACAGTCTGAAAAATGCAAAACAAACAGCTAAACACCCACCTATGACATGAAGCCAAGCTCAGAATTTAGTCTGAGGTACAGAACGGAACTGACCACAGGAACAGTGAATCCACAGCAGCAGAAACAAATCTAAAACTGGGTATCCAGACTCAAACTGCCCGCCCTTAATCAGTCTGAAAATTAATTGTAATAGCCTTCCTCCATAAAGTTGGTTTCCAGCTGGATCAAGGAGCCAATTTGTATCAAATACAAGGCTATTAAGATGCAATGCATGGCAAAGTCTGGGAAGGACTGACCTTTTAATACAAGCTTGCACTTCAGAGTATTTTAAGCCAATTCTGAATTCAGTGTTGGTTGCAAGCAATTGGTCAATGACCACACTGGAAGAGCAACCTCATTCAGGCAAATACTCTAGCTTCTTGAAATTTCCAAATACATTTCTGCAAACAAGTTTGTTTCTATACCTTCACATTCCCACAATTAACTTCTTCCAGCAGGAATTTGTGTGTACATGTACAAATAGGTATGAAATGAACATTCAACAGCCTGATGAAAACTTGAGAAAAACAAAAATAGAATAAAAACTATTATGTAACAGATATGCAACTTGTTACCTGAAACAAAGTTTAAAGGTAATCTTCTAGGTGAAACTGCTCTGGGATGTCTTTTACTAACTTCTTCATAAATCTGAAGCCTCTCTTCTAAAGTGCCTATTATCAGTAAATATAATAGATGTAAGTAACAGATAAAA
The DNA here is from genome assembly GCA_024605025.1 of Megaceryle maxima. Taxonomy (NCBI): domain Eukaryota; kingdom Metazoa; phylum Chordata; class Aves; order Coraciiformes; family Cerylidae; genus Megaceryle; species Megaceryle maxima. The sequence goes on along the minus strand of JANHGN010017626.1, from coordinate 29,350 downwards.
ATCTATTCTTCTAAAGGTTTTTAAATGTTGAGAATTAATTTAACTAGACTTAAGAAAGTTTGGATTTGGAACAATTTAAACATTTCAAGCTTATTTTTTTCCTGTTAATATAAACATTACTGTGTAAAAATGCCTATTAAACACCCTGTTTGTACAATAAGCAGCTGCCAGCATTAATCACTGTAAGGGTAAGATGCAAACAGGACAATTACCTGGCACATTCTATCATACAGTACTAGAGTCTCGTTTCTTTCAGTTTCATGCTGTGCAGACCCATTCACACACTAGTTTCAATTAACTGCTTTCAATTCACACAGCTTCAATTAACTGTTTGGGTTTTGTTTGATTACGCATTCATTTCGGACATTAAAGCATTCAGCAAAACATAGTGCTTTTCTAAATCATAGGTATTCAAATAACATACTATACAAGCATGCCTTTATTACAGGTCCTCTGGTGGCAGCAAAAACAGGGCACAATACTGCCACTGTAAGCACTGAGCACCAGAAATCTTTACACCTTCACGTTTAACAAAAATGAAGCTACTTAAAAAGATTTTCTTCCCACTCCGCCCCTTTCCCCCATAATATGCTTTGGAGCTCCAATGTGGTTAGAACTTAAAGAAAACTAATCTGTTGCTTTGAAATGCCATTTTCACATCATTAAGATCAATTTTGTTGAAATAGTCAATTCATAAATTCAAATAAATCTGAATGCATCAATCAAGACTATGACAGAACATACATTTAATAAATATATCTGTTTTCCTTTCGTAAGAAAAACAATTTCTTGTCACTGAGCTCAGATGTTGGGGAAGGGGGGGGAATATGTTACCCAGTGGCTCCAAGAGATGTAGAGTTCTAAAAGTTATACTTAATGTTTTGATTGGAACTAAAGCATATAAAAGCCCTAATTGAAGTCACAAGTTGGAGCTCCAGAACTTACCATGGGGGAGGAAATAGTCCTAAGACCACCTAAAAAATAAAGTAGCATTATTAGTTTTATAAATTAGCACAGTTTTAATCTACATAGGATTTTAATATGCCAAATAAATTAATGGATTGGTTCTTTGCTAAGAACTATACATTTTCATTAACAGAATCATCTTGGGTAATTTATTTTCTGAGACAATAATCATGATGTTCAACTCTATGGATACACTAGGATTCTATGGATATACTACCATTCAAAGGGCAACACTAGTTTCTGAATAACTGTAACAAATGCAGTAATTTTCATTTCCCATCACAAGCCATATTCCCAAACCTGATGAAACAACTATAAAACTTGCTAGAAGAAAGCTGGTTATGAAATATAATGCAGCTATAATTTCTAAAATAATATCCTTATGGGCTTATGATTTATGATGTCATCAGAATACCTCCAATAAAACTTCCATTGTAGTGAACAGTGAAATACAAGGAAACCATTCCAATGTAAAAGTAAACACCTGGAAAAGTTCCCACTCCAAACCACTACTTATAGTGTAAATTGTTGCAATGTTGCCATTTAAAAAAAACAACCAAACAACACTATTAGCTATTTTTCCCAGAAAGACAGAACAGTCATATGAACTAGCATTAGAATAACAAAGATTTTATCACATTTATCACCTCTTCTATCATGCTTTATCACCTTTTCCACCAAATTAGTCATCTTAAAGCCTTTTTCTTTTCCACATGGCCTATCTTTAAAAGGCCATCTGAAAAAGATATTAAGAGTATTTCTCTATATGCCCATAGAAAGAAATACTACCTAAGCAAGATTCAGAATGACAGTTTTATGTTGTGGTGTATGATAGTAGTCCGATAATCAACTACTAGACAGGAATGAATTGCAATTTGGTTTCCAGGTTCTTGTGTGGCACAGAAATGTGTTTTGTGTAAGCGCTTTAGCAAATGCCACCTTCAGCTCTCAGAAGAGAAAGACTTGAATGCATGAAAAATATGAACAGCGAGTTATTTCAGTGAACACTTTAAAAATGGATAAACACAACTACGTCATATTCAGAATCAGAAGGTATGTAATTTTCTGCCAAGTAAAGCTTTTTTAATCTAAGCCAGTAACATAATCCAAGAGGAGTTTTAAGTATAACCTGTATCACGCGTATTTTCAACGTAACTTTGTATCTTAACTTACTAGGTTGTAGGGCCTTTTCCAAGCCTTCATAATAATACCAGTTTTCTGCATTACGCTCAATTAACTCTTTGTATACTTCACCAGCTTCTTTCAGTCTTCCCAACTTCAGTAACATCTCTCCTAAAAAACAATGCAGTAAAGAACTGTGAATTACATGAGAACACACTGATGGCTTGGGAGTAAAGTTTACAAAACTGGATACATAATATTGTGCTCAATATGTAGCTACTTAAGAGGCTTTATTTTTCCAAAGACATTTACTGTGTACTACGAGTGCTACTAGCACAACTTGAAGCATTTAGCACCTGTGAAAACAAAGATTATTTGAATGTCTGAATATTGAGAGTAGCTATCAGTATTATCAAAGAAATAAGCTAGTCTTCTCTCCAGGACATGACTAGGTCATTTCTTACCTGGCTGTTTACTTAACTGCACCTATATTTTTTCCCACACCAACTAATCAGTTTTTAACCAGTTAAACTACAGTGGCTTGCTACTAAGTAAACTGTTCTACCAGGTCTGGCTTGCATGGAATTCAATTTTCTTCACAGCAGCCTGTACAGTGCTGCATTTTAGGATTTGTGCCTATGGATTGGTAACACACCAATGCTTTCCCTGCTCCTAAGCAGTACTTGTACAGAACAAGGCTTTCTCTTCTTACCCCAACCCGCTGCCCAGCAAGCAGGCCAGGGTGGACAGTAAGCTGGGAGAGAACACAGCCTGGACAGCTGACCCTAACTGGTCAAAGGGATATTTCAGGCTATATAATGTCATGCTTAGTAATATAAATTGAGGGGAAGGAGTGTTTGGGTAGGTGGCCATTGCTTGGGGACTACTTGAGCATCAGTCTGCTTGTGAGAGGTGGAGAGCCACTGCCTTTGCATCATTTAGGGATCTGTCTGACACTTTTTTCTTCCCTTTTCCCTCGCTTCGGTTATCTTTATTTTGCTCTTCGTCTTCTCTGCTCTGTCCTGACAAGGAAAGCTGAGAGAAGCGAGTGAAGCTGTGTGAGGCTCACCTGCTGGCCAGGGCCAACCCACCACAGCCACGTGAGCAAGGAGCGGCCGAGAATGTGCTATTATACTGTATAATTGTGCATATTCAGAACTCAGTACTGCTACTTCAAATCCACAAAACTGTGGGCTATTTTTAAGCAAAAAAAGTCCTCTTCAGTATTCAGTTATGTAGGGAAATAAAAGCAAGTGCTTAGAAAGCTTAAGAAGGAAAGAATTTGATACTTCAGTCAAAATAAAAAAAATCAGGGGTTCTACTACAAATAGTATTCTTCATGAGATTAAAACTGGGTTATACTAGCTCTGATTTATGGAAAGCTACTCTAGTATGCACCAGTATAATCATCTCAAGACCTCCTCTGTTCCTGTGTCAAGCCAAGTTAAACTACATGCATCCACTATCCACCTTGGGAGGGCAAATGAAAGTGAACTGAACACAAAATTGTAAATCTGGTGTTACCAGTTTTCCTATAGTAATTGTTTCAAATCAGTGAAAGATGTGACATGAGGGTTTTTTTTTTTTCAGTGCTTTACGATATCTGAAAGCCAGTAGAAATAGTTTAGAACAGAAGTGGCTGAGGGAAGAACGACTTACCTTTGATTTCTTCTACTATTAATTTATCACATATTTGCTTTTCATATGTCTCTATATGTTCTAAAGACTCCTGAAATAGATCTGCCTCTCTCATCACTTGATTCTGATATAAAATCAGTTCACTATATTCATAATCTATTTTATTAGGTGGAATCTGGAAGGGAACAAAGCAATAGGTTAGTTAACATTTACCTGCACCTCATTTGTATGCAATATTACAGAACACAAGATTCAGGCTACAGAATACAACAGGTCTATCTATATGCCTATCCAAACATTCAAAATGTAAAACTCCCATTAGTCACAATCAAATTAGATTCATTCAGGGCATCTTTTGGTAGAGAACAATTTGAAGAGAGTTCCTGTATTTCAATCTTCTCTATCACTCTGGCACACTAATTAAAAACAGCATCCTCGCCTTCTCTCATACAATCAAATAAAACTGGCAAAGATCTTGGTCATCTTTTTTTCTTCTGAAGGACTCATGTACTCCATAACAATTTTGACTTAAGTTTTGTAGCAGACTACTGGGATATTACAATACTCAGTTTCAGCATACCAAAAATTCTGTATCAAGCTATTTCCAAGAGCAACAAACCACCCAAATACTGGCCACAGCTTGACAATTAGAATTTTGCAGACAGGGAACTCACACTATTTCTCTCTAACCAGGTGTTCTCTCCTACTACATTTCAATCCCCCTGAAAGTACAGTGCACAAGCATGCAAAGAGTTGTTTTCAAGCAGATAATTTATCTTGAGGTCTGCTGCCAGTTGCATATCTAGGACTGGCTACAGGCTCTAGTAAAACTACTGGGGCATCCACCTTCCAGTAACAGATCAGCCACTGAAACAGGGTAACATTCAGAAGTATTCCTTTCTAGTGATAACTCCCCACGTGTATTCAGGCAGTGAAAAGTCTTGCCAAAACTACAGTGATTATTTCATACTAAGTGCTCGTCTCTAATATAAACAGAAGCTACTTCAATTATGAGTAATCTGCAAGAATTTCAGAGACCAGCTGTAGAAGTCTGCAGACAAAGCCCAGCAAATCTATACAACACTAGTATGTGAAATATATTGCCTCAATAGAAATTGTAGGAGAGAGAGTCTAACATGATTTTTTTTAATAATAAAACGTTAAGAAGCAGCAGAGCTTGATAAGTGTTAATGATGATTTCCCATTACACTACTTTGTTTCCTGAGAAAGCAACGCTTTGAAGTCACATTGGTCATCAGTTTACCACTGCTTTTTGGATCCCTGAATAAAGCTTTTCCTCTCTCTTCTTTAGAGACATGTAATTTAATAAACAACTGAAAAACCCTACCCCAAAACATTAAACTGGTTGAAATTAACTTGTCCTAAACCACTACTTCCAGCCCTTCCCTACACACAGATCAATTTTGAGATTTAACATTTCTGTTTCCATGCTCTTTGAATTTCTAGAGGCAGCTTTTATGGCACTGTGCATTTTTAGAAGGAAGGTTTCCTTTAAGATAAAAAGGTGCTGAAAGGCAGCATAACTAAAAATATTGTTAAAGAGTGGAGATGTGACAATGAACATCAGTTTGGGGGCTGAAAATAACAACACCATTCAAATATTTTGTATAACTGCTACCATATTACAGCCAATTATGGTTAATGAACAAGAATAAACCTTGCACAAAAAGAGTCAGTGGGTAGCATGAAATCCTACCCGCTTCTTGTATTTCTTCTATCTGTAGCTCCATCTCTTAACACCTTTACTCAATTTTTATCCCTATTAAACACAGGAAGTCAGTTATAAGAACACTGTTACCTGGAAAGCTTTTGTGCTTCACAGAATTGACACATGAAACAGAGGTTAAGCATTTAAGTGTGTCTGCCTGCTTATCCTTATTGTAATACCACAGAACTGAAACTGGGGAGTGCCAATTCTTTCTCCACTATAAAAGTAGTCACCCTATAAAAATGTCCTCCCCTCCAATGCAATATGCATCTAAATTCCACAAGAAACATAGCTTTTTGCACATTATGAATTGGTTTAGGCCTTCAAACATGAATTACCACCAAAACACTTTAAAAAATACATATATGACAAGAAAGCTAAGCTCTTCTGGCTTGGCAGGGCTAACAAGACAACTATGAAGTGTCAAAAAAAAAAAAACCAAACCAAAAACAACCACCCCCAAAACAACCAAACAAAAAACCACCTCCCTCTTACACATGGGGCAAATCCACCAGACAGATACTGCACTCTCACTTCATTTAAAAAGTCATTTTAAAAAGTACTTTTAAGAAAAGTTCAGTGTTAAAAGACTTTGAAATCTCATCAAGTTAATGACGACTTAAACATGCAATTCATCAGAAAGCAAGCAACTTAACCCTGGTACTTAGTCTGATTATTCAGATTGTCTTACAGAATAAGATATCTCTACTAAAAGTTTCTTGCATAGCATTGCTGTTGCTGCACAGTACATCTTTATTCCTCCCTCGTCTCAGAACAGTTACGATTCTTGCACTTGAGACTTATAACTCTCTCGTGAACTCAATTCTGCTGTTTCAGAATTTCAGATTTCCTCCTCTCCTGAACTAAAAAAAAGAATCAACTTTACAACTGTAGATGCCCTAACATAACTGTCACTGAAAGAATGTGACAAGATGCAGCCAAAACATACCTAAGAGCAGACCCCCAAAACTCCAGAGGTTTTCTGTCCATATCTGTAATTGTGGGCCTGATGCAGAAATTAGGAATAAAATAAAAAATTAAGAATAAAAATTTTATTCTGGAAAAGAAGAAATGAAAATGAAAATGAAAATTGCATAGCTGTTTTACACCTTGGTTCCCAAAATTTAATTCTGATGTGACTCTTAAATCATTTGATTTAACTTGGACAGGACAGGCTGTTATATTTCCTGCAGTGATGTCTGCATTCAACCTCATAACCTGGTTTTGACTGAAATATTATGCATCTGGCTAATTTGCCTGTCATCTGAAAGCTGTAATGTGGATCTGGATACACTAAGAAACCAAAATGAATAAATAAATAAATAAAAATAATAAAAAAAAAAAATCACCATTTGATTTGCTCTGGTAACTTAGCCATCAGAGTAAGCCTATGATAAGAAGAGGTCTATCATCTGCATTTGTTGCTCAACTTCCTGCCACTATTCATTCATTTACTTTTCCCCACTAAGCAATCTTCCTGAATTTATCACTCTTCCCAAACCCAGTATCTAAACTGTACTAGAATCACCTAGCTTTTTTTCCTGCAAGCAAAGAGAATCTCTGCCCTTGACCAAAAGGCATTTTCTCTAGTCCTCTGGTCTTTCCATATTATTCTTTTCATTTTCTATCTTTTTAAAAACAGGGTCATCAGTAAGTCTTGATCTCTTGGTAATCAGTGCTCTATGGAGAAAATCCCTGCTTTTCAGAAATAATGGGGTTTCTTTTGCTTTTCACCCATAAGGCTGCCCTGAAGGACAATTTTACAGTAAGCCAAGTCAATCTAACTGCAGCCTGGATCAACAAAGGCAGTTCACTTCCCTCTATTATTCCCCTTCCTCTTTCCCCTCTCACCTCACAGTTGTTCAGTTCAGCCAATCAATCCTTCAAAAGAGTGATTATTTTTCTGTCACTTGGGCTTCCTGAACCAGCCCTCCATGAGTCAACCAGTGCTGCACAAGGAAGCAGTGGGAGCACACAGGAAAAAGTCAGACTGCTGGTTTTGGCAACAGCTTGTAGCTAGATTAGCTCCATTATTTTGTAACACTGCATCTTCAGATACTCACCTACAATCGCTTAAAGACAGTTCCTTTTTCTTAGTTTTACTGCTTGTTTTGGCTGTGTTAATTCACATCTGAATGGACAAAGCTGCCCAAGTAATTCAAATAAATGAATACGATCACCCTACATTGTCATTATTTACCAATTATTATGACAGCAGCATTTTACATTGTTCCACTTCTTTATTCATTAACAATAATAGTAAACAGTCTCAGGCCTAATACAGATTGACATAAAACTCCTCAAAAGCCATTTGAAGATTTCCACTCGCTAATATTTTGGAAACCATTCAGACTTTGAACCCTCCTTTTACACCTTGAACATCACCCTTTTATCACAGTCACATGCAATATTCTACTAAATCAGTCACAAAAGGTGGTCTGTTGATTAGGAGTGCACATAAAGCACAGGGCAAGAGGGGAGATCTGTAAAGTCATCAAGAAGTGTGCCTCAAAGATCAACAGAGCATTCTGAACTCAACTATTTTAAGTGCAGGACTGTTAAATATCCAGAGATCACACAGGCAGTGTATTTGTGGACTATGTGGGAAGAGTGAAAGCACTGCAAAACTGAGCTGTGTTTGCTTGGGCTCTCCTGGCTGCTCTGGACCCAACACTCTGATGATCTCTCCCAGTCGCTGGGGCTCTACACAGGCCTGCACTCTTCAGGGAGCTAGCACAGCAAAGCACAAGGCTATTTGCAAGAGAAATGAAACTAACACCGTCACCTTATTTGTAGTGATTTGGGGGAGAAAACATAATATACTATGTAACTGCCTCAACCAATCTCGAAAGTCCTCTTTTTGGCTTGACAACTCATGTTGCCTGACGTTTCTTGTCTATTTCTGTCCTTTAATGCTTAACTGGCTTTCCCACCGCTTCCCTGTAGCTGATACTATGCTAATCAGTTAAACAGCTCATTGTTCAAGTACAAACCATTTTCTATTTATGGAAATTGCCCAAATATTTCTGGTTTCACTGAAAAATGGCATCACAGCATGAGATCATCTCAGGATTTCTTTGTTTTGTGTGGTGAGATTTAAGATTGTGATAACTTGCACAGCAGACTCAACTGATTTAATATGTTCTTCTATGGCAGATGGTATTTAAATCTGGTTTAGACACTAAATTGAAGAGCATCTCATAATGACTGCCTTGAAAGGAGCATATTTACACACAATCTTTTAGAAAGCACATCACTGACAGAATCACTTCCGTTCTCTCCAAGGGCCAGTATCAGTGTTGAGCCGACAGTCCTTGAAAAAGCCTCCACTTCTTACGCTTCATTTGCAGTTTTTCCATCTATTATCTCTGCTAAATCAGTCATTTCAACACTGAACTCAGATTGGGCTCTGCTGACTCATTCAAGAACCATGACTTTTTGGCTGTCAAACACTTGGTTTTATGAACCAATGTTAATTTTAACTTTTTTCCATTTTTAATCAACACTGAAGTTACTGCTCTTTTGAAATATCAAGCTATATATATGTGTGTATATATATATATATGTACACACACCTGACTTGCAACATAATAAATGATCAAGACACAAACACTGGTCCCTCCAAGCAATTACCAATTTCCTTTCATACAGTTAATCCCATTCTGGCTGTATAAGATCTCAAATTCAGTTCTCAGAAAGGAGAGATTTTAATTTTAATAAATAAAACAAAACACTACCTGACCTATAGATTGTGATAGCTTAGTTTCTGCATGGTATTTCCAGCACACCTCCCAAGCTGAATACATCTATAAGCAAGTTTTTACTTTCCATGTTACAGAATAATCAACACATCCACTCTGTTCTGTTAGTTCAGACTTTATAGTTCTGCACACAGTAACAAAACAAGGGAATGGTGATTTTAGCATCATACCATTTGATTTACACTGATCAGTAACACCAAATCTCAAACAGAATTTTCAGCCATGTTTGTTACTTTTGACACAAAGCACTGATTTTAAGCACATAATATAGATGCATACAAAGCAATGAGAAAGTTTCTTTGCGCATTCTTTGTAGAGATGTAATTGCATCCAGGCTATTGCAGAAGAAAGGGCAAACAAGCACATCCCACAATAAACAGTATTTTCTTAAGTTTTCCCTACTGTAAAGGAACAGGATCATTACAGGTTTTCTTTAGCTATAGGCCTTACAAACATTAAGTTACTCAGTTACTCCACATCAGCCTACCCAAATATCCTAATATCCAAATATCCTAACAGCCTACTGAGAGGAGAAAGGTAGTCCTGGGCAATCTGCATCAAGCCCCTGGAAATCTTTCTCCTCAGAGCAGAAAGCTCTGCAAATAACAAATTTCTTCCTAATTCTTAACTGATTCCTAATCAGTTCTTCCTAATTACAAAGAACTAATTCCTCAGATTCTGTCTCTTACGCAGAAAGCGTTCTCTTTCCAGAATAGAAAGTCTTACCTGTTGGGTTTTCCTAAACTCTTCAAGTAGTTTTAAGGCCATGTCATAATCTTTCAGTAAGTGGTATGCAATGGCATATCCAATCCAGGAAGCCCGCTGTGTGGGGCGCAGCTGAAGCAGCTGGTATCTTGTCTCCTTTAGGTAAAAGAAAAGCAATTTAAATGTAACAGGTATGTTAGGAAAAAAAATTAAATTACTACACCTTTATCATGATTTACCACTACTAAAAGATCTTTCCTAAGCCCTACGCAATTTTTGACATTCTAACAGCATGGGGAAAAGCAGCATGTTTCTGTCTCTTAAATCTGGGGGCTGCCTTCTAAATACAGGAGTGCTGTGGTTTAGGCCCAGCCAGCAACTAAGCACCATGTGGCTACTCACCCACTCCTCTCCCCCAGCCCCTAGTTGGGATGGGGAGGAAAATTAGAAGAAAAAGGTAAAATCTCATGGGTTGAGATAAGGCGAGTTTAGTAGGACAACACAAGGAGAAAAGAAATAATAATACTAATAAAAGAATGTATAAAGCAAGCAACATACAATGTAATTGCTCATAAACTAGAAGCCAATGCTCTGCCTGTTTCTGAGCCTTTATCCCTCCCTTTCCCTGGCCAGCTTCCCCAGTTATATACTGAGCATGACATCATATGGTATCAAATATCCCCTTGGGTAGTTTGGGTCAGCTGTCCTGTCTCCCAGCTTCTTGTGAAAATTAACTCTATCCCAGCTGAACCCAGGACAAGGAGTCACAGCACAAAGCATAAAATCTATCTGCTAGAACACAAAAGGTGTAATTTTCAAGAGTACTTTTTAAAGGCCTAAATAATTTCCAAAGATAGAGCTCTGAAAACTAGAGGGGTTTCCGTTAGAAAGCATGAGCTCACTGCCACTGAAAGAGTTGATGACCACCCTTGTCATGCCCAGGCACAAAGTCATTATACTGATGCAATACTTCCCAGACCCCCTCCCTGAGTCAAATCATATCCCTATGTCAGTTATTTTCTTGCATTAGCAAATTCAACATCCTCAGAAAAGGAGACCAACTAATGCCAAAGCCCACAATCCAGTCCTCTCCTTCACATGAAATAGAGGATGGAAGAGGACTAAGACATTTCCCTTTTACAGCCAAATCAATTCAACCATTCTGAAACCACTGACACTGTTTTTAAGACACATTAAGTTTTTATTTTTTATAAAATCAGTATTGGGATTCAAGTCAGTCAGTCATTGTGGGGCAATTTTCCCCACATACTCAAAAAAATAGTGATAGTCTATTTCTCACAAAAAACCACCTGCAGTTTATGCACTCAAAACACCATTTGCAGGGCTTCACAACAGCAAAGTACTCCTACTTGCTAAGCTTTATCTATTATCCTTTTTTATTTCATTTCTTCAGTGATAACTGAGTTGAGAACTAGAGCTCTACAAGGTGATCCACAGGTCAAATTGTACAGAATAACTGTAGTTGTAGTTCTGTTCTCAACATTGTATGGAGCTTGTGTTACAACACATTTTCCTGCTCTCCTCAACAAGAGCTTAAAACATGTTTGAAACAGCAAAAACAAGTAGCAACAGAATTACTGCCAATAAAGGACTTAAGAATGGAATAGAATAACAAAAGAAGGCCCATAGCAATAAATAGGACCTCAAAGACAGTACTTACCCTATATCCTTCTAAATCTCTCATCTGAATCTGCAACAGCGAGAGATCTCTCAAGATCTGTAGATTATCTTTATCCAGTTTGAGTGCATTCCGGTAACACTTGATGGCTTCATCGTATTTCTTATCAGAACGTTGCAAAAGACCATAGACGTGCCAACCTAACGCCCATTAAGGAAGATACATTCACAGATTTCACCAAGTAACTGCAATGCATTTGTGTTACAGCTTGACATTTTCCTTGAAGATCAGCACCCATATAAATTTAGCTTGATTACTGCAGCCAGACTTTACCGATCTGCTTTAAAATATTAAATGCTTCCAAATAAGCAATAAAGTTTTATTTAAAAATCTTCTGTCAAGTCACATTCATAACCCCTCAAACAGTGTTATCCAAACTAAATGATCCAAACTCCACAGCATGCATAAGAGTTACTCTTAGGGATGTACTTGTTAAAACATACTACTGTTATTACAGTAGGAATTCTTACTCCTTGAAGGGTCTTATTCTAACAATAAAATTGATGTACAGGTTTTACTTTTCCTCACTTGCCTATCTGTAACCTCAACTAGTCTCCAGATTTTACAGTAAAGGATAAACTCAGAGCTAAACTTTATTCACTGACAACAGAAAGTCTTCACATTTTGTGCATCAGAAGTCTGTCACATTCTCAACATCTCAGATTTCCATCAGCAGTCTGTTGTTTCAATAGACTGCTCTCTCACAAGCATTCTTTTTCATCCTGGATAGATTCTGAATTCAAAGCATGAAACCAACACATGTCATGGTAACATATTACACTGTGGGTGTTTACATTGGTCTCCAAAAGTTGTATTAAAAGAACGATTACTTGACATGATTTATCTTTTGCTACTCTAGGTTACTAGTAGCTCACTGAGGCAGCATCTTACGCAGCAGTGAATCTGTATTTACTTTGATTTTCACAGTAGAAGATACTTCACATTCTTGCCTATGGCAAGGCAATTCAATCCAAAAGAATTTATGTGCACTGTTACAGTGCACATAACTAAGATGATGCTTTGAGTTAATTTATCAGGCATCATTGCCATTCCTAGATTCAGCTGATAATCTGGCTTCATCTTTTATAAGTCTTATTCTTCACCTAACAATCAAGTAAAGAAAAGCATAAATCCACTCAGAAATGTGTGTACAGTAGTCAAGACTAAGCACAAGAAACTAATAGTTGATACAAGCCAATAAAGCGCAGTGCCATCAATTTATGACAGCAGACAGCCCTGGGCAGTCCTGCATGGGTTTTTACATTGTCCTGAGTATAACAAGCCACTGCCCAAACCATATTTTTTTAAAATAAGCATATATCTGACCAGATCATTACAATCCATTTTTATCTCAAAATAGGTCAGAATGTTTGGTTTTTGACCAGAAAATGTCAATATGGGGAAATGTAGAAGAATTCAAATCTACTCCTCCTTTAGTCACTTCAGGGTTCTGACTTGTTGTATTTTAAACACGCCCCACCAGGTGCTTTCTAAAAAGCAGGAATGACAGAAATACACCAAACCCACCTGCAAATGTTACTACAAGAAAATAACACACACAGATCACAGAATGTTTTGGGTTGGAAGGTTCCTTAAAGATCATGTAGTTCCAACCCCTCTGTCAGGAACACCTGCCATTAGACCAGGGCTGTGCAAGGCCCCATCCAACCTGTTCTTTAACACATCCAGTGATGGAGGATCCACAGCTTCCCTGAGCAACCTGTTCCAGTGTCTCACCACTTTCACGGTGAATAAACAGTTGAAAGACCTCCTTGAAACCAACTACCAGAAGAAGGTAACTTTAGTGCCTATCCCCCCCACCTGTCCCTTTTATAGGTGCTTAATGCCTGTTGTTTGGTGTAAACCAAGAAATGTGAACATTATGTTAGAGAGCCTCCCATGCTCTGCTTAAGTAGCACTGAGGATTAACAGGCCCTCAAGCTCTCATCAGAACTTCATGGCTAGCCACGAGCCTTTGCGAAGGATGTGGAAGGAACCTTTGAAAAGCTCAGTCTCACATCTCAGTTTCTTAGGGGCTACAATATATATTTTCCTAGTCTTAACTCTCCCCTTATACTGGAGCCCCACTACCAGGAAAGTTTCAAATATAGATTTGAGTAGTGACATTATGATAGCACATCAGGGGCTCCTGAAGTGGGGTAATACCAAAAGAGGTTTGCTATTTCTTCATAATTTACTGAGAGATGACAACTGAAAGTACTGTGACAAACCTGATGCCTAGTTTGGAATTAATTTAGTATCAGTTCATTTGTGCTCACTGGAGAATTAATTCTGCATAGACAGATTACTCCAAGGGATTCTCTGTAGAGTTGTAACAATACACTTGAATGCAAGAAGTAGGAACATCTTGCTTTGTTAGAGCTAGTTTTGTGGATACAGCTTAGGAAAAAAAAAAAAAAAAAAAAAAAGGGAAAATTTGCATCAAATAGGAGTCAGAGGAGTTCACTTTCTCTGAATTCAGAAAAAAATTCTTGTAGTCTTACAGTAAGTTTAGCAAGCCAGTAAAATGGCAATAAAAATCCACTACAACTTATAACCAGGAAAAAAAAAAAAAAAAAAGATTGGCTTAAAAAAAAAACCCAAACTTGTCCAGGAAGGTGGTCTGTGACCACCCCATCCCACCAAATTAGATTTCAAAATCTGAAAAAAGCACAGATCCTTCCAGCACTTGTAGGGAAGTCCTCTAGACAATGTTAAGAGTCAGCACGAGATGCTGACAAGAATTAGTGATGTTGATAAATCCCGCTCTAGAATTTTGCCTACAAATTAGAATCTCCCCAAACTCTCCACTAAGATGCCCAGATTCTTTTGCTCCCCAATTTAAGGTGTGAGATTTCTTACACACAGAGTTGCTTTAGTATTTCTTAGGTGGCCAGTTTTTAAGATCTAGAAGGTACAAATTATCTTTGGTTGTTCTAGGACACACCTCCAGTAACTCGGATAACCTCCATTTAAAGATTTTTTCCAACCTCAAGCTCCCTGGATGTTTAATAAAGGAATGGTGTTAACAGCCATCCCTTTGTCTTAATTAGATGGCCATCAAAAAGTGTTCCCTGTGATAAAAAAATAAATCTTCCTTTAGTATGTTAAAGATTAAAATATTTAATTGGGAATTTGTCCCTTAACACACAACACAAATATATATGGAACAAACAAGTACAGCATTCTGTGGAAATCTGAAGTAACCTCCTACCTATGGCTTAAACAAAAGACAGCCACTCCCAGAACTCTTGCATAGCTGTGAAGAATTTCTCAAGTATAAATTTTTGGAAGACAAGCTTAGACCTAATAAAATTTAGTGGCAAAATAGATATTTTTGAAGTACCTCTACACTGGATTTCTTATACCTTTAAGAGAGAACAACTGTAGAAAAGCCCAGATTTTACAAGACATACCTATTCTCTGCAGAAAGTAAACATCACAGAGGGTCTTTTTTCTAAGAGGTAAATGTAAAAGTCATTTTTCTTAAAGATTCTGCAAAATCATAAAAAGGAAAAGAAAACCTTATTTCAAGTGTTTGATTAGCAATTAATATTTGCTGTACATACCTTACTTCAGACTTTCTTTATACAGACCACATTACATACTTCAAAAGTATGTAGCGATGTAGCAACAAAATCATACACATGAAGTGAGAACTCATGACAAAAAAAAATAATCAGTTTTTGTATTACAAAGGATACAGACATGACTCTTTACATCATTACGAAGTCCTTTACGAACAAATTCATATGCTTCTTCCTTCTTCCCTAAGCAGTTCAAGGTCAGTCCTTTCATTGCAAGTGTCTCTGTAAGAAATACCATATACTTATGTTTCTGACTTCCCATATGCCAGTTTCACAGTGCAGATTCCTTTGAAGTTGCTACAGAGTGAAGTTCCCCATTAAATGATAAATTTAGATCAGGACAGCAGCCTAGCACAGCTGAAGACTGTTACATGGAAGCATTTCCTTTCTTGAAATTGGTCTTAAAAAGATCACCGCAAAACATCATACAGATGCCATGAACTCAGACAACACAAACTTTTTTGTTGTTGTTAAGACATTTGACTGGCTTTAAGGGAGTTAAACTGAAGCAATTTTAAAGAACTTCAACTTGTATTAAAGTTCCAGGTAGGCAGAACAAGAAAAGATCATTCACTAGTTTGTGTCATACCACAAGAAACAGATCTGTCAGTCAGCTGCATTATTACAAGTTGGTTCCAGCATGAGTTCAGAGGACTGTACTCCTGCTCGAGCGTTTTGTGGGTAAGAGACCTTATCAAAGCAGTAGCATTCTAATCAACATTCTGAGAGGCACAAGATTACAAATAATACATTGGTATGACTTGCTCCCCCTCTTCCCTCATTCTTCAAGTAACATTGTGAGAAGTTGTGTGCAATGCATGCACTCTGCCTGAAAGCTGTTCCAAATTCTTTTGGTTTGGGTTTGTTTTTTTTTCTTCTTTGTTTGTGTTGGGGTCTTTTGTTTTGTTTGGTGGTTTTTTTTTGCTAAGAGATCCCTTAGTTTTTGTCACTGCCCAGAGATCAGTCACATTTTCGTCATAGTAGTGCTGTCTTTCTCCAATTGCAACTTTTTCCCCAGTATTAATGACAACGACCCATCATCTCGAGTTCAGCCATAACAGCAGTTTGAAGTTTCTAACCCTGCTTTCTGTAAAAGCATACCTGAAGCAAACGATGACCCAAAATGAGCCAGGAGTTTTATTTTGTTCTTAAATTGTCCTACATCCACACTGTAAGAACAGAGAGAGCTCAAATGATACCTTCCCAATAATATCAGGAAGCTTGAAAAATAATAACCCCACTGTGGGAAGGAGGGCAAGTGACTCCTACCTTCCCACACCAGGGAGGTAACTGTCCAGCCACAGCAATCCATCTGTTTGCCACCTTCTCACTAAATTTTTCAAATTCCTTGTCTTTGAAGCTAATTGTGGCAATGGTGAAGCTTCCTATCAGATCATTGCATTGGCTTAGTTCTGCTTCAGCTGTTCGTTCCAGGCTTTGCTCCCAAGCTTCAAAGCCATTACTGGCTCAGAGCCCAAGTAGTATGTGGACTGCCAAGTCAGCTAGTTGGCCTGGAAAAGTTTAAGAGGCAGCAAGCACAGAAAAGACAGAGATGTATACTGAGATGTTATACAAACACAAATGCTAGTAGAGGCAAATGCATTAGGTCACAGCTGGACAAGCCACTTAAGCTTTGAAGCAACAAGAAAACTGTACTTTTATCTCTAGGGAAGTTATGAAGACAACAAAGAAACAGCAGACACTGATGGAAGCATAAAAAGGATTAGTTGAACATTTTGCCAGGATTTGACAGTGTCAAAAAGGAAAAAAAAAATTTACTGCCACAGTACATGCACACTCATTGTTGAGTTGCTTCAACATCAGACAAGCAAGAAAAACCTCACTGTATTAGAAAGAAAGATTGGCTGAACCATGCAACAGAAATCCTGTCATACAGTAAGACTAGAGAATCTTAGGAAGGATTAAGTTTTGACAGATGTAAACAGAAGCAACACTTTTGCTGTCCCATTTCCTACACTATTTATCAGAATAGGTTCTCCAGATTCCATCTTTAGCTTCAAGTCTCAGCAGCAACATCTTTGCTCCTTATAGGTATCAATTTGGTATGCAGTACACAAAATTTAAGTAAGAACTTGACAAAAAAAAGCAAGATTTTTAATTCACAGGCTGAATGCATTCATGTAGTATTAAAAAAAAAACCCAAACCAACACACAAGGCTGGGCTTGCTATCAAATAGGAATGTAAGAAAACCCCACACCAGCATTCTGACCCAGAAACCTAGAAAGACAACTTATTTGGAAGCTTCACTGTAGTGTGCTTCCACCATGTATTTTGTCTTTATCATCCTACCGCACGGGAATGTTTGACTGAGCTAGGGTGTGAACTTGGTCTGAATGCACAAAGACTGAAAATCCAGAGTAAATATTCAGTCATAAGAACAGAATCATCCACAGCAACAGGCTTCTTTCCCCATAGTATGGAATAGACTGGTTATACATATAAGCTCATGACAGGAGGGAAACCAAAATGTAGCATTTTGAGTCTGCAGTTACCTCCATGTTCAGCAAATTTCGGGTTAGAGAGGATCATCTTGCAGAACTTGAGTCCATTTTTGTACTGTTTCTGTTCATAACATTTCTGGAAAAAAAAGGTGTAATACAATCACTGAAATGCACTTAAAAACAGAGGACCTTAACACGCTATTACAAATGCAGCACTTTCAGTAAGATATGGTAATTAGATCACTAACAAGCTCCAGTTGAATATTACATTAACTTTTTTCAGCATTCAGAACAGTATCATCCTTCATTTACATGCAGCCAATGCTCTACCTCATGGTCTCCTTTTCATAAAAAAAATTAGTGATTCATTTTCAACAGAATTAGGAAAGGTGAGTAAGAAGGTCTACTCCAGTTCAGAAATTCCTAAAAATAGAGAGCCAAGTTAAAAATCTTGGCTCAAGAACTTTTGAGAAGAGTTAGTCTTAAAGAGTTTAGACACTTCTTTCAATATCCCATTTCCCTGGCCCAGTGACTTCCCAAAGTAAGAAATCTCAGGCTGAAGACTTTCCTTGTTGCCAATGTAGACTTTTGGAAGTAAGAAACCACAAAGTAGGACAGAACCTCTATACATACATATATATCTGTGATGGGATAATTTACCTGGATATTAAAAAGGAAATCTAATTTCTAGCTGGAATAGTACTGTTAAGGGCTAATTTTAGATTTATTTAAGCTACCATTTATTTAATCACCAGGAAAACTGGCAAACAATGAGGCTCAACTGTGGGAACATAAGGGGGGGAACTACCCATTCATATGAACCTGGGTCACTTTTCTTCTTTTAAAAGATGTTATATATTGTTAATAAATCAGTAAGGTCTTAGTAATTTAAATCAATAACTGATTATCACAGTTGACCACTTCAAAACAAATTTACTTAACCAATTAAAGGCATGCTTGTGTCAGTAAGCATGAAAATTATCTAAGGTCATTTAACCTTCTTAACTTGAACAAAAAGCTCCCAAACCAGGCTTAACGTGGCACCATTTTCAGTTAATAAGGTGTATTGTCCTGCTGTAATTTAGACAGCTATTCTCAGGGGAAACAGTCATTTCAGTTACATGCTTGAGTACTTCAACTGTCTCTCACAGATCACTCCCACTCCATCAACGTTCCTGGACAGAGGTTAAAACATATGCTAAATTAATGCAGAGTGCTGTAACTCCTTTGTGGTCATAATACATGATCACATTGTTTCCCAGAGTACAAGCAATACAGATATATACCTATGCTCATCTGTTGGCTATGGTGCCAAAACAAGGGTCCTCCTCTGGTTTGTGGGAAAGACCTTAACTGCAAAAGGTTTTAAGTCGTTGATGCCTGAAACTTAAGACACTTGCAGTTAATCATGGTTAAGTGGAGACTAAATCCTAGAATAATTTGCATCAGGAATCACTGGAGGCCCTCAATGAGGCAAATGTAAAAGACAATCATCCTCAAAACAAAGGACAGCTAACCTTGGTATTACATCAGGTTGCTCTGTGTGGCTGATTTCTGGCGTGATAGCCAGGGAGTTCCTATCAGAGGCAAATAGTTATACTATGGCAATTAACATTTAAGCAACAGCAACAAAAAAAGGGCTTTGAGAATTTTAAACTGAGAATTAGTTTTCACATCTTTATCTGAAATATCCCAGGTTGCAGCAAAACTTGGAGGTTACCTCTAGGGGAATGTCAAATTCTCCCATTTATCTGCTCTTCGGTTGTTTTTTTCTGATGTTTTGGGTTGGGTTTGTTTGGGGGTTTTTGTTTGTGTGGTTTTGTTTGTTAGGGTTTGTTGGTTGGGTTTTTTTTTTTTTGGTTGTTTTATTTTTGGGGGGGGGGGGGTTTGTGACAGGTTTTGTTGGTTTTGAGGGTTTTTTCTTTCTTTTTCTCCGCCCCCCCCCCTTTCTTTACCTAACATGCTTTGTAGGGTTTTGGAAGAATGAAAAGGAAAAAATGCATTTAGTTGTTTTTTTGTAT
>JANHGN010017625.1:62107-90409 GCA_024605025.1 Megaceryle maxima | reverse complement strand
GAAACTAACACATTTGAAAACTCAAGCAATACTTGCAATAAGGAGGCAAGGCAGAAAAGCAAGATAAAGTTAACCCTGATACCAGGATTAATAAAAAAACACAGTTGTCACATGCTGTATTTGTTTTAACATCTGGAAGGGTTTGGGAGAGTTAAAACCCCCCCCCAAAACAACAACAAAAAAAACCCCAAAAACCAAACCCAAACCAAAAAGCCCAGTCAATGCAGTTACAACATAGATTTTTTACAACCTTTAAAACCTGTAAGAATGCATGTGACCTACACCAGTTACTACTGAGGAGCTGGTTGACAAATCTAAATTCAAACGCAAAATAAACAGAACTACTGATTTTTTTGTATAACAGTATCTTAAAAGGTTCTGCAGTCAACACAGTTCTCTTCCAAGCTTCCCTGAACCAGCTCAGCCTTATTTAAGATATGAGCAGCAATACCAAAGGCTAAGAAGCTAAGTCAACATTCAAAAGATACAGAGTCAAACCCACGTGGTTATGATTTCAGCAACACAACTAGTTATTTGTTATAGAAGAGTGAATCAAGCAATTTTAATAAAGTACACACTAGATGTTGTATTGTATAAGCTATCTGTATTTAAGATTTTTAAAACTTACCGACACGCTTTTAGAACTTCTGCTGAGCTGGGGTATATGGACACCGACATTGATGGTATGATCTGAGGACTAGGTTTGTGGCTAATTGGAGGAGGATCTGCTTTTATGGGGCTCTGAGAGTCCTCCAACCCCTCTCCATTAACTGTATGTCCACTGTGAGGGCTGTTAAGGCTGGTAACACTGTTTGTGGTAGTCTGTTCAGTAGATTTTGGAGAAGGTGTTGCTGTGGAAATGGCTGAGGATGGTGAGGAGGCAACAGAATTCTCAGTCTTTGTATGAACAGCTGGATGAATGTTATTGACTTTGTCACAGGTTCCAGTACCCACATTGTTATTGGCTTTTCCCATCAACAAGGCAGAGAGCTGAGGATTGTCTGAACTAAGTAAACCTGGTGACTTAGAATCTCCATGGCTAGGGCTAGAAACAGCATCTGCCGTCACCTGATGGACATGATTAGGAAGTCCCTCTACACCGGCAGTGCTGTTAGGTGTCTCTCCAGAATGCCTGCTTGTTTCAGGCACTGCTGATGTGTTTCCTGAAGGCTTGCTCTCTTTGGTTAAGGTAATGCCTTGTTGTCCACCTGAGGTAGCAGTGTGAGAGGAGAGGTGATTGAGAGCAGCCCCCTGTGTTACTGAATTGCTAGGCGTGGCAGGATGTCCATTCTGATTCTGAATACCAGTGCCAGCTGCCTGGAGATGCTGGGAAGGCCCAGTGGAAGAGAGAGGTCGTTCACCATTAGGACCTGCCAAATGTGAACTCTGACCTTTGTGAAGCCCCTACGAAGGAAGGAATGAAATTAGTATTTAATCTCAAGCGAAATATTCACATACAGTAAATATATGAATCTTAAAAAAGCCCTCCAGTGGCTTTACGAACCCCGAAACTGGAACTATGTGGAAAACCAGACACAAATAAAACAAGAGATGCAGCTACATTATAAACCAAACCAAAACAAAAAATTATGTTTTCAACTTCCAGGGAATGATAGCCATTATGCTAACGTGGCAAACATCACTGGAAAAGTAATCTTAAGCAATCACAAGAAATTGTCACCATAAATTCTATAAAACGTGCTTAAATTACAACACTCAATTTCCAGACAGCAAAATTTGGCAGGCTGCTATGTAGGAAGCACTATAAAGAGTTATGCTACCTATATAGTTAGTAAAAAATGTATAAAAAGTACTATAACTGACAATTAATGCAATCTGAATAAAAATTTACACATGTATTAACAATATATTCTTTGAAGTTTAAATGTATATAATTCACATGAACAAACAGTCCTTTCCCCATCTTGAAGAAAATACTCTTAAAAAGATTACTTCAAATTCTTAAGACTTTTAAATATCATTAAGGCAGTTTTGGTATTAATACAAGTAGGTTCATGCTACTCTTCCACATGAACCTTTACAAATTTTCACTTTTTTCTGTCACTTAAATCCAGTGATCTGCACTGTTCTGTGTTCAAAGCTTTTATGCAGATCCAAGTTGCTTTTCTTTCAGAAATCAGATTTTAAATTGTTTTCTCAAATGCTCTTCTTTTTTGTTATTGAGCAGACAGACGGCTCAAGTACCTGAGTGGAGTTCAGTGAAAAAGGAGAGAGTATAAATCAAGTAAGGCAATGAAACCATTTTGACTCGACTGGTAACTACTCACTTTCTAAGTGAGCAGAAGCCAGCGAATTTCATTCACTTTCAACCTTAAAAGTCTAGTGATCTACAGCAATGAAAGTATGCACTTTCTTGCTCATGTCTGACACGGATATTTTAAAGAAATGCCTTAAATGATCATTAACTGGACATGAATTAACAACTCATGGAAAACCTAAGTCTTGACATTAATAGCATGAATCAGTTGTACTACGGAAAGAACTCCATTTCCTAATAAACAGTACGTATCAATGACTGCAAGGCTGACCTATACATAGCTGATTCCAGGGTACCGCGTTAAGTATTTCATTATAAATTCCCAAACCTACAATTACATTTTTAGATGTTTGAATGATCTGTTAGCTATGAACCAGCATCAAAAATGGTGGAAGAATCCACTTTCACATTTACTTGTAAATGAGGTTTTATTCTGGAAAGGGAAATGCCCTTTGGAGGCTCCCAACTGTGATGCAATCTCCCTCCTAGTCTAGTTTTCACTTGTCTTTTAGAAGTGTCGCTACACCTATTATAGGCCACATTCTTTTGTTAATTACAAACTGCATTTTGCACGTCACACCTTTATACGACACTTCTTAATTCCTTTATGTAGCTTAATTACTGATCAAATAGTTTTTCAAATCAAGACTTCAACTGGTACCTGTGGAGAATGTTACAGACTCAGAAACTCTGCTGAGACCCTGTTCTCTGAATACACTTCACACACAGAACAAAGATGCAATGGGTAAAGGAAATTGAACCACAAGCTTTCCTGGAAACAGTTACTCAGCCTTTACAAAAACACTATCTCTGTGGAAAGCAGTCAGCTCCTACTGCAATTTACTACTTGTCTACTTTATGGACACTACAACTACAGACATCCAATATGAAGCAGATACCTCTCTAGTAAGTGCAGAACTTCTTTTATACAATATAGAGAAAACAGAAAAGTGAATTCTAATTCAAACAAGTGGTAGTGACCCTAACAGGCTCCACAATCCCCCAGCCATGTGTATAAACCATGTAAACAGGACTACTGATGCACAGGAAACTTAAGAAATCACGTTATAACACTATTCATTTTCAATAACCATGTTTTACACAAGATGTTCTGTAGTATCTCTGCCTTTGTTGCAGTGTGTGTGCAGTTGGGCATGTCTGTCTCTACCACTGCCCACCCTCAATTCTGCAGCATTAAAGTAACATGCAATATTAATTAAACAAGAAATGTATGCAGTTTTGAGGAAGAAAACAATATTGTACCAAGCAGCATAAGCCATCCGGTAAAAGTGAATTAAACCATTAGGTTCTTTTCCTACAGAACACCTTGTTACATGTACAAGGTATGTCTTGGACATTTAGGCTGAAATTAAAAAGCAATAAGCTCCATCTTAGCTCCAGCTCTCCAAGTTAGAACATACACATACACAAAATGCCCTTACTCACACACTTTATTGCCTGTAGGTATGTGGGCAATGATTACATCATGATGACAGTGTAATGTCAAAAGTAACTATAACATTCAGCTTCTAATGAAATATGCACATTCTTCCTATATGTTAAACAAAGTCACAATGTTTCACATTAAAGAAGCAACAGAAAGATGTACAAATATTCCTTTTAAAATAAACTCTTCTGCAAAGGTAGGCAGATGAGCAGTATGTAACTGCCCTCCTTGATTTATGGTAATTTCCTTTATCCTGAATGTAGATAATTTAATACATAGTTTTTTAATAATAAAAAGCAATAGGCAGGTTTAACCTAATGTACGTTTTATTTGCATCTAGGTCATCAAGTTTAGGAAAGAGTAAATAAGAGCTTACAAAGGAAAGACTTCAAATGATGACTTGCTTATCAAGCCTCCTTAGTGCACTCTGAGTAAACTGAAATTGTGTACCTGAGTGGAGTTAGATAGTTGGTTTTTCCACGGCTCCTCTGCGCTGCTGGTCAGGTTTGTGCGGTTATGAGGTAGAGAGAGTGCGTTTTGCTGCAGGTAAGGCACGTTTCCATTACTTCCACTTTCTGTTATGTGATTATTGCCTATCAAAATAGTGTCTGTACTACCCAGCGTTCTTGCTGTGCTGCAGGGAATAGGGCCTGCTGGAAAGGGTCCATTAGCCATAGGCTGCCCGGGGCAGGCGGGACGGATTCCACGCTGAGCGACATTAGGCACTCTGGTTAGAGCAACCTGCGGCTGCTGACCAGAGACAGAGTTTGTAGGCAGTGATGAATCAGCTGTTGGCCCATTAGGAATTCCAGTAGATCGTACCTGTGCAACTCCTGTTTGTCTCATCTAACGGAAAGCGAACAAAGCAAAAGAACATTAGCTGCAGAATTTGAAAAAGAAAGATTGTACAATGTTTTTGTACTTCATTGTGCTAATCAATTCCAATTTTATACTGATTTTAAGATCTTCACAGTTGCTTTTGAGAAATAAGATGACCGTCACGCTTACAAATGCGCTGAGAGAATTTTAAGGTAAAGCTATTGGCACACTTTTCTTCTAGGCCCTTGAGTTTGAGCATTAGTGCTTTACTGCTAAAATTGGACACTAAGAGAGAGCAGTAAACAATGAGAGGAGGAGAGATATGCTGTAATACAGGTTACTACAACTAAGTATTCTTCAAGTGGGTCTGCTTAAGAAGTGTCCACTCACATTAGTTTAAAGTGTGGCTTGAAAACTTTTACATTATCTGGTAGCCCTGTAATAAAGCACAGCTAAACCATTATGTTTCAACCAGTAAACCACAACTGTACCTTATACGAAAAAAAAGATGACTTAATGCAGTGCAGTAAAGGGCGTAAGAACTCTTAATTCTTAAGAATTCAAGAAATACAACAGACACCATTACTGACAGAAATTTTGTAAAAGCAAAAAATATTTTTGTTCTCACCTGCTGGTGTTGCTGCATCAAGACAAACTGACTCTCCAGCTGTTCCAGCATAAGTTTCTGTGCTGGATTTAGATTATTTCGGTTTGCACGCAGCTGTTCCAAGTGCTGAAAAAGCACCAACACAGTTCAGAATCATTAAAATTGCATGTACTTTTAAATAACTTTCCTGCATACAATACTAAAAACTATCCATGAAGACAAGACCTGTAAAGCTGAAAACATGACTGAGATTTCTGCTGCAGACTCAAACATCTTTCGGTACGCTACTCTGTAATCAAAGCGTATTACTAGTTCCTAAAACTGAAGAGACTTTCTAAATTACTTGAGTGTATAAATATTATCACTACACTAAAATTAAGTGTACCATAAATGAAAACCATATTCAAGTATGATTATATAGAATTATTATTATCATTGTATGTTTTAACACTTTTTGTACTGTGCTATTCTTTAATAATGCTGTTCTGCACAAAGTAAATTCAACCTACAGTCACATATGAGAACTTCTCCACAAAATAAAACAAAGAAACAAACAAAAACTTAATTACAGAGAGCAATATCTTAAGTTATGATACTGAGCTCATTTGCAAGTGATAAATTTAAGTATCTGTTACAAAATCCCTGATCTTTGTATTCATTTTGAACTACTCAACAGATACCATCATTGTACCAGGAAGTCTGCTCCTGTTAACTAGTATGACATAAATGCTGAAATTGTGAAACACAAAAGCACTATCTGAGAAGGAAGGGGGCATGTGTGGAGAGAAGGGCAAAACTTGTGCCATGCAAAGGGTGACATACAGAGATTTTTCTTGATTGCTCTTAAATACTAAACTACTTCAAATCATTGTAAATCCTATAAAAAAACCAAACACACCACCCCGCAACAAAAAAAAACCCCTCAAAACCCCAAACTAAATCCAAACAACCAACCCAGACCAAGCCCCACCAAAACCAAAGAGAAATAAGGTTTCCTTTAGTTCCTTTCAAGTCTGCATGTATTATTTTTCTACATTCTTCCCATCTCCTTCAATTTGGTTTTGCTGCATTAGTAATACATAAATGGAACTGAGCATGAGTATTAAATAAAGCGAATTGGAACTGAACATGAGTATTAAATAAAGCATGGTTCATCCTGCTCTGAACAACTGTATTTGCAAATTATCAACTAAAAAAAAAGAAATTCAACATTGTCTGAAAAACTGACTTAAGACAGTTCATGCCAAACTCCCTGAATTAACAGTAGCTTCCATTCTGAAGTCCCTCTGCAGGGAAGTTTTATTCACTCCATGGGAGTGCAAGCACCAGGCACAACGAAGCCACAACCAGTGCTGATCAGTTATTATTCTGCTTTAAAGAAATGTCTAAATAGGGCAACAGGACTCAGACAGAAAGATCTACCTAGCACATGTGTCAGCAGAGTCAAGCCTGCGCTTCTCTCCAGTGCTATGGGTGTGGAAGATTTGCAGGCAGCACTGCTTTTGCTGCCTGCAATTCTGAGAAACCAACCCCCATCCCGGCTCCACTGCCGTGTTGCAGCCCCGGCAGCTACTGTGTAGCTATAGCCCTTTCCCCTTTTGCTTTTGTTAGCTGAGCCATTTGGTGTGTGTTACACGGCACATCCACCCAGCCTCTGAGCTGCCACTTTTGGAAGGCTGACATAGAAGATGCAATAAAAGTTTTATTTACCCTCCTCTTCCATTATCCCTTTTTGGCATTTCTATTCATATAGGCTGGAACCTTGTCAAGCTATTGCTGGCAAATCCATTATACCCTACTTAGATAGAGAAGCCTGCTTAGATACTGCTTAGAGGAGGAAGTTGGACCTGGAAAAAGGTGAAACTAAAAAGGGGAAAAAGTAGTGGGATATAAAATAAGCATAGAGAAATAGTGAGAATGCATGAAGAGAGAGGGATAGAGAAAAGTGTCTATGGATGATCAAAGGGGTTGGGGGCGAAGGAGAGAAAAATTATGCAGCATGATACAGCCAATATGGTTCAGACAGAGCAATGTCTAAAGAAGTATACTGGAGTTGAGGGCAACACTACTCAGTGAGTTAGAATGCCTTCCGTCTCTGCACTATGTTCCCTTCTAATTTTCCTTGCATCCAAACCAGTATCTACAATATATAGGTTAAGTTTCCAGCTATGTCTGATTTTCAAAATACAGCATTCCTGCTGAAGCTCAATGCAAGCCCTAAGCAACTGAAGGGACAACAAAATATTTTAACAAAAAAGATTTGAAACAAGATCTCAAAAATGAAATCTAGCATTTTCTATAAATATGTTAGATGAAAATACAGGAAAGCAGTATCATATTTCATCTGAGTAACTGCATTTTGTAGAATGTGCTTCTTTGTTTATGCAATTTTACACAAGAAGTTATATCAGAGGAGAAAGAGAATACAGTACTTCTTCTACACCTCCTTCAATATCCCCATCCCCCGCATTACAGCAAGAAGCAAGCCTCACTTGACATACAAGTGTAGCAATTTGTGTATCTTTCTTTAAAACATCATAAGAAAAATGGATTACTGTGTGTTGTTACCTTATAAATGATAGAATTCATTCAATGTAAGCGTTCAGTTTCTGTGAGAGGTCATTTATTTTACTACAGAACTGATCTCACATAAAGAAGGCACTAATATTCACATAACTTGAATTAACGCTGCAGGAATTATTTGGGCAGTATTTTACACTGAATTTCAGAAATGTGAAACTGAAAAAAAAAAATTTTCTTAAAATGAATGAAGAAAGAGAGAAAAAAAAAATTTATTAAACCTTCTGAAGCTCTTCAACATACCTACCTGTAATTTCTGTGGTGTCAAGCACCAAGAATGAATTTGTTGTTGTACAGGAGGATGTGACACTGCATGGCCACTGCTCCAAACATCTGAAGTATTCTGAGAGAAAACATCACATCAAAATGTATGACTATCAAAGGGTCAACATCATTTATTTTACTATCTAGATTTTATCTTACTTACGAAAGAACTAGTCATTATTTCAAAAATAACAATATAAACAAAGAACATACTAAAACATGCCAAATCTCATCTACCATTCCCATACAGTATCAGAGTAGTCAGTAGAAAAAGTTAAATGATACCTAATATTATAATGAGAAACAATCAAATTAAATAAAGTTCTTAACTTAAAAGTACATTACTTTTAAAACTCAATACTTTATCTACTGCAACACTATTACATGATGATGAAACACTTGAATTTTAAATATAAGCAAAGGCAATAGACAGGATGACATGATAGTCTCCCTCTCTATGATAGTACTTTTTCACTTAAAACAACTATGACTGTAGTATAGTGCCATCGATCTGCATTACCCTTAGGCACTTCCTGTCTGAACTGTAACCTGATTAAACACATCACTGAAAAATGTTTTTTAGTAATTCCTAAAAACATTCCCCACCTTGATGCCAAAGGATTGAAATTTACAGCACAAAGTCTGTGCATGCTGCATAGTTTTAATGCATATTTCCATATAATTTTGGTAGGGGGCTTTTTAGTTCATCAGAATATATACCTTTGTTGGACTAGATGTTCTTTTCCTCTTGGCAGGACTGGTCAGGTCATCTACTTGGCTAGAAGGAATCATGTGTAGTGGCAAGGATTGCTGTGAAATTGGTGTTTGAGTGAGGCCTAGTACAGGTTCAGTATTTGGATGATGAGGTTTACAAGCCTAAGAATCACAGAAGGAAGACAAAAATATGGTTCTATATATTCTTAATTCTTTCCTTTAAATTATATATTTAACAGCCCACATATATTAAAAGGGCCAAGTAGATATTCTGAAGCTGATCTCAATAACTGAAAAATCAGTTTCCATATGGTCATCAATGGAGGAATGTGTACCTTTCATGGGATTATTAAACCACTGCAGCATTTCTATTTAAGATGAAATCTTTTAAAATCATGAAAATCCACAAAGGTTCTACATTGGTACCCCCATATTTTTTCCATATTAAAGGGAGCTTCTTGTTCTAATATCCCTTTGTAATTAAATCAAAGGTTTTTTATTAATAAAGGCCAGTCCTGTGCTCAATAGAATAAGCTTGACCACTACAGATTGTAAAGAACCCTTAAAGCTGGGCACCTGCAGAACATAACCCAACTTCTCACCTGCTGTGCTGTGTTCATGGCACCCTGCCTGGAGGTAAGCTCTGCGGGGATTGGTAGGCTCCATGCCTCCTCAATACTAGGAAGTAATTTAGTTTTATTCTGTAGACTACCTTGTGGAAGGTTACACAACTGAGCCTAGGAAAAATTATGTAAAAAGCAAATTTAACACAAGCCTACTTTAGTAAGAGCAAGTCCATGAAATCTTCCTAAATGCTGTAGCTAATTATGTCTTAAAGAGAGGATAGATTTAAAATTTGGGGTTTTAGAAAGGTGCTAAGTATAAAGAGGGTAACCAGAATATAAACCTTTGTGAGAATCAGAACAAAGATGAGCTCTGGATTCAGAGGTCTCATAATTCCTTTTTTTCTGAAATTGCAAACAAGAGTGAAAGATAGCGTGTGCGTATTCTCTCTATACGTTATGAGAACTTAAAAATGTAGACAATACAAAGAAAAAAGCAAAGTGATGTAAAACAGTATGCTTTGATTACATGTGCAAAATAGGGCTTATAAGGAATTAAGTTCCACTTAAAAATGCAGAAATAAAATATTACAGGCTATGATATGCTTACAATACACATGAAAACAGGTTATACACACCACAAACAATTCCAAGTTAAACTTCTGTGTTACTTCTCCCCTCCCCTCTGCTGTGTATTTGGAAGAATATTTCCCACTTCTTAATACGTTAGTTTTACCTGTAAATACTTTATCCGTGCTGCAAGTGCAGAGGTATTACTACAATTTTTGCTCCTAGTTGCATTTAAGTAGCATTTAATGGCATCCTGAGGCTGGTTGCAGGACTCATAGAGTGTGCCTAGGTCCATCCAGGCTGCAGCATGGCCATGGTCCAATTGTACAGCACAGATATAGGCCTGTAAAGCATCCATAGGCTGATTTTGCTGTTGATACAGCACACTGAATAGGAAGATTAGTGAAGTGAGAATTAATAACAAAGTCAAAAAACAAACAAGTCAAATATACACATTCCCCTCAACCCCCCTTCTGTAATCTTTGTAAGCATATAACCCATAGTAAGCACAAACACCACAAAATCTTAACATGCAAAGCTCATATAGATAGCCCATTCAGCATTTTGAAAAACTGAGAAAGCAAACATAACTTTTATTATTTAAGCTTCAAATCAGGCAGGTCTGACAGCATGAAGGTATGAACAAAAAAGATTTATAGTCCCCTTGAGAGTATAAAAGAGATAAAAAGCTTTATTTATGTATATTAGTATTGAATTATACCACTGTGTTACCCTGTATCATTCTTACCCTATAGAACACCATGTATCTGCACTTGCTTCTGATTTATCAATAGATTGCCTATAAGATATAAAGGCATCCTGAACTTTCCCAATACTTGAATAGCACCTGGGAGAAGAAAAAAAGAACTTTGGTAATACATATAGAAGGTAATCACTGAGGATGACTTACCAAGACTGATCTGATAAATGTTAAGTCATGCAAATACATACTCCATCTAGATGAATCCAAAACATTTGCTATTTTTGAAAGCCAGACACAAATATCTTAATCAACATTATTACCAATTATTTATTTGAAAATTACACCAAAATTGCTTAAACCCTAGATTATGGCATTTGTAAGGAAACCAGACTCATACTGTATTTTAAAGACTTACATTTCTTTAATTTGTGATAACTTATCAGTCAATAAGAACAATATTTATTGACAGGTAGCATTATAACAGAACAATTAAATTACCTACTTCATCAAACAAATGATTATGAAGAAGATACTGACCAACTCGATCGAGATGGTTCCTGGAAAGCTTTTTAAGTGCATTTCTCATATCTCAATAACATTTCAATTAATGAACCACAAACCAGTTAGTTTTACTTTAGATATAGAGAAAGAAAATTTCTAAAAAAACCAACACACTCTTCAGGATTTTTTTTATAATTTCTTACTTGAATATTTTTCAAATTCAAATGTATTCTGGCATTATAAGCCAGTTCTCTAAAGAGAACTACAGTTATACCACAGGGAATAATACCTACCTTTAGAAAATAAACAGCTTCAAATAAATACAGTATTACAAAAATAAGTACATTTACTAGTTTAATTTACAATAGCTCTGCTTCTTATATTGTATGCAATAAGTTTCCCTGTTGGAAAAAGAACTGGCAACTTTCAAAACACATAAATTACAACAGAAAATTTAATCTAGTAAAAATAAAATCTAAGCAGAACAGTAAATGCAAAGGTCTGTCAAACATGCTACACTCATGTATTCTTCAGGCACACTAGGAAAGGAATATAATACAATCTAGCAATACATTGCCTAAAAACATCCATTAAGTCTGAATACAACATTTGAGAAGATAATTTTAATCACAGTCTAACCCAAGGTCCAATAGACATAGTTCAATCTGTCTGTTTATCAGATACATGAAGACTCTGATTAGGCTAGCATTAAGCACACAACAAAACTTAAAACAGACCAGTGGATTTGTTTATCAGTGGGAGATGATGGTGAAGGTGGTGTATTTCTGAAAGGTAGCTTGGACAACCAGCAGAGCAAGGAATAACACATGGGGATACATGAAGAGGGAAGAAGAGGAAGAGTGAATGTACAACCCTGTAATCCTGTGTATGGACTGGAGAAATGGGACACAGACACTTTTGTGTTCTAGTCCTCCCTGTAGACTTTAAGAGATGCTTCCACTAGATCTATTCTGTTTACTACATTCCTCCCTCTCCTTTGTATGGTTCTAGGTTTCACTTTGACGGCAGCTCCACACACATACTTCGTGGAGCTCTGGCTCTGTCCTGCTGCTATGCAAGAACTCAATTAGCTCAGGGGACATGGAACAGGACTACTGAGGAAAAGGCAGGATTTCAGCCCAGTGGATGATAAGATGAGCCAGATTATTCCTGGCTTCTTTTCCATCCACACCTGCTCTAGCCCTCTGGCCTTCACACTCCATGCTGGTGTTCCTCCCTTAGCTTGCAGACAGCTGGTCAAAGAGCCCTGTCTGGAGCAATATAATTAAGATGACAAAACCAAAAATAGGTTCCCGTTGTATGTGACCAGAACCTCCAACAAAGTCATCTGGAAGGTATTAATTTTTTTTTTGCATAATTCTCTTATAATGTCTTTCTCAACAGAACTGACCTATTTACATACGGACTTGAATTGCCCTCAAAGCTTTCTCCAAAAACTGATTACTTCAAGAGTTCCTGCTGGTTTGTGTAAAGTACTCTTGCTTTCTAAAAAGGTGACCAAGAAAAGTAATCAACTTTATATGATTTACATCTTGAGCTAAGTTAATTTTCAAGTAAAAACTACTGGCTGATAGTACAGAATTAATGCACAAATATTAGAACGGATCAAACTGAGCTGTTTTGGTCTAATATTTAGTTTCAGTATGAGCTGTTTATAAATGGATGTATACCTAGTAAAATATTTGTATTTTAGTGTAAAAATTGATTGAGATTAGAAGGCAGATTCTGAGAAAATAAAAGAGATAAGTTGTGAAAAAGGTATGAAGAAAAGTAACAAGATTTACAGAGGATTTACCAATACAGAGAGACTAGAAGATGTGGTAGTAGGAGGAACAACAGGTAAAACCAGGCAGGGCAGACTCAGATTACTGTAAATGTGTAGACTGAATACTAACTACAAAAAAAATGAAGGACTACTTGGGTAGCATACTTCATTTCAACTTCTAATCTACATTCATTCTAAATATGTTAGCACCTTGTCTTTTTATACACTTTCCAGAAAACTAGACTTCAGTAGGTACATACATCCTTTCCCTTCATTTTTCCTCTGAAAGTATTAAGAAGAAAAACAACATAAGAGATGTAATATATATATAATGAGTATCCTCAAAAAAACCTTACAGATATATTACATTGTCTATAAAGTAATTTCTCACCTTCCAAGGAAATACCAGGATTGACCAGAATTCGGATCTGCTTCTAGAGATTTCTGAAGATACTGTATAGCATAGCTTTCCTTGGTTGCCTTGTCTCCAAGCTGATCCACGGTGTGATGCATCCAGCCTACAAAAAGAATCCATAAATGGCAGAAATGAAATTCCCTAAGATCATTTAACATGTCAGCACAGCAGGATATTCATAGCATCAGCTCCTCTTTAAAAATAGGAATATCAAATAATAATATCACCTACAGATAATACTATGAATCAAACTTTTAAAACTTTAAGTTCTATCTTAATATTACAGGACAAAAGGACCCTAAGTCAAAATTACTTCCAGTCACTTTCAAAGCTGTTGTGTTGGGTTTGTTTTATTTGTTTAAATATTTTTCTACGAGGTTAGTAGCACAATTATGAACTGCTCAATCTTCTACTATAAAAAGTTAATCTGAAAATGTTAACTCTTTCCTCCTCTGAAAACAGGTACCTTCCCTGTCACTGTGAAAAATGCCACCCTTCTCCTTGTCATGCCCATCAATTGTCTGTAAATTATGATGTTTACTCATGGGATAAATATGAGGATTTAGAGGAAAGTATCTACAGTTGGACAATTCTCCAACAGAACATTGGTTAGAAATTTTGTAACTCTACTTAAACCTTTCTTACATTGTCATCTCATCTTCCTTGCTGTAATATCCTTCCCATTTGCCTTGACAAATGCAGTCACCTCTCATCTACATAACAAATTCTGTCGAAAAGATCCTTTTATTTCCTCTAACCACACACCATATTCTTTGAAATACCTTTTTTTTTTTCTTTCATTACATTAGAAAAATTATTCATCCCCACTTTAAAGGCCTCCCACAGTCCATGCTCCAATATAATCTTTTACATGCTATTAAAATTCATCTCTGCTTTAGCACTGATGCAAGGCTTGGTTACCATTTCAAATAAAGCACCTCCATCATCTTCTCAAGCTGCTCCTCATTGGCCTCTATGCTTAGATGGAATTCCTTTAAGCAGCCACAAAATCATCTTGCTGCCATTCTTACCATGAATACAAGGACGTCCTTTGTAGCAGGCAGATGGCTTGCTGAAACCACTATATACCACACCGGTCAGCCATGTCTTGCTCTTTGCTTAATCTCTGTGCATTCCTTAACAATCCACTGCTTTTCAGCCACCATTTGGAAAATGTGAGATACAACAACAGACTGACCCTAAGTTTTTATAGTGTCCTGCCTATAAATGGTCCCCTGTGGAACACTATGATACCAATTTCATAAAACACCCAAGGTTTTTATGACGTTTTAGTTACCTACAGTTATACACACACATACACTGTATGCCCATTTAAAACCTCTGTCAGATAAACTTTGGCACCCTAAGCTTATCCTTTCTGATACTTCTAACTACATGAACAGGTAATGTCACTCAGAAGAACCAGATCAGATTCAGATCTCATCTGAAATGCTAGACAAAGCAGACACGGCTGAGAACAGACTGATGGGTATTTGCAGCCTTAATTCATACATATGTCTGCAATTAAGATTATAGCTTAAATATTTGATTTTACCTGTCCTATAAAGCTGATTTTTTATTCCATGAGCTTATAGCTTTATAAGAGCCACAGCAGCACTTTCGCAAATGGAAGGCAAACTTCCAAGCTTTAAAAAAAGCAATCTAAAAGAAAATCATTACTATTGAAAAACATTTGCCCAAGGTGTTTTAAGAAGTATCACTTGGAAACTGTGGTAAGAAGCACAAGTTTGCCTATTTCATGGACTGCGAGAAATACCAAGTTAGGAGCCAAGAGGTTACAGTGCTGTAAAACAGAGTACTTATCTGAAGACAGATCAAGTCAAAACCCTACCCATCAGGAAAAATAAACAACAACTAAAACCAAACAAAACCCAGTAATTTTTGCAGAGTCACGTAACACACACAACTTTATCTCATGGACTTCATAAACAAGCTATGATTTTGATTCAAATCCCAAATCACTTAACTTCTTAAGCATCCAGAAAACACTCATGCTTTAAAATAGAAGGTGATTATCAGAATACACCTGCCTAACTTTACATTAAGGATAAATGCACTGAGTGCAGTGCCAGGCAAAGCCTGAGATAAAGGTAACTATTGTTCAGGGATTATAAACCAGGGTAAAAAAAAGACATTAAACAATTTCCTGAATCTTTGGAAATGTTACGTGGTGATGCTTATTTTCTGCTTCATCAGATTGAAAGATAAAATTGTATCTTCATACTGAGGTTCACTGATAAAAATAAAGAATCCATTTCTGGGAGACAGAAACGAGAACTAGCTATCCCTATCTGGTTTCACTGCTGAAACAAGGGCTGCTTCCTGATTTTATCTTCTTGTGCAAGGAGGTGAAAAAGGCAGAAAGCAAGAGAGAGGGTGAGGAAGAACAAACAAAATTTTTCTACTACAGTAACACAGGCGAAGGAAACTGGATCTCTCTCCTCATGCATCAAATGAAAAATGTAGAGAAAGAAGGTGATGGAAAAACCCTGATAAACTGTGCAGTAGTGCAGCTTCCCATTCGCAAGACCTAACTGAAGTTCTCAGATAGCATACTGACAACTCTTCCACACTTGTGACATTAAAAAAAAAAAAAACAAAACCACAAACCCCATAGGTTTTGTCCATACTTCACAAATGTTCCACACTCTTTTTCCAGGTCTTTGGCATCTAATTTTTAACAAATCCCTGTGTTGCCTCACCAAGAGGATATGCTAACCTAGCTCATGTTGCAGAGGGTTTTAATGCTTTTAATGTTTAATATAATCACTCTCATGCTGAAGTTGTGGGAAGTGCTTTTTCCTCAGAAAACATCATCATCTCAGTCTCTGAAAAGATGAGCCTCTTCCCCATTTTAGCATTTCATGATGTATCATCCAATTACATGGACACATCTAGGAATGCCCCTCGATGAAGATCGCTGATGAGAGTGCTCTGGGAACCTCTAAGCAGATTCTTATGTTCATCTTACAGTCCTCCTTATGCAACTGTTGAGTACAATTGGAGAATACCAGGCCCGATATGATCTTCAGTTTCATTAATTTAATGTAATTTTAGGCAAAGCAGTGAAAGGAACTGTTGTCTGGAAAATGGCCCAAAAGAAGAAACAAACTGCTCTTATCCAACTGTACAGATCTTACTTTTACATCTACCTGAACTAGTCAGCATGCAGCAGCTCAAATGGATATGTATTTGTCAGAGTATCACAAGGTTCTCCTCCACAGTGACTTGCTTTGGAAACCAGCAACAAGAGCAAAGATTTTAATAATGCTCTCACAAGACATCTGAACTTCCCTAAATTTAAATTCTGGCTCAATAAACATTAACTAGCTAAGAAAAATAAATAAAAGGTATTTTTTATGCCAACATTCTTTTTCTGTTGGGAATTTAAAAAGTTCAACACAGAAATACAAATATATTTTGATTGGGTTTTGCCAGTAGCATTCTGGCAGATGGTGACTATTTTCTATTATTTTTTCTAAGAAGGAGTTCACCACCCAGACTGTACTTCCTGAGGAGGTGTTTTTATTACCAGCTGCTAGAGAATAAATCTGTGATAAACACCATACTCTGATAAATACCACTGTTAACACAAAGAGCAAAATAAATGGTATTATTCCTTGAATGTTCTTGGTTAAGATCACTCTATCCCTTTCTCCATATAGAACCGACACACACTATAAAACTAGGTAACCTATGATGATTGAGTAAAGGGAGTGAATTCATTTTTTAGACAGTAGACATTTCTTGAAGTTATTGTTCTTATTTCTAGCACCACGACCTGTGGTAGTATTTTATGAGTACAACCATACAGCTTTGCTTCTGTTGTGGTAACATATATCAAACAGAGCTGAAAAAGCATTGGTCAGCTACTTTGGGAAGGCTGTCTTTCACTGGTCATACGTGTAGCCTATCTGGATGAAACTATTGATAATTTATACTGTGGGCTAAAGTTAAATTCAAAGGGGATATTGAAATGTATGCAATACTGTCATGTGACAGCAAAAAGATAAGCACATAGAGTCCTTCAGCCCTCAAGTGAACTCCTCCAGCAGTTTCATTTGTCACTTCACACAGAACCACCAAAAGCTGAACAAGCCGCTCCAAATCCATACACAACCTGCATTATGGTGGAAGAAAGCATTGTGGCCATAACGTAATGCCAGTTACTGATTTAACTAAATGACCACTATGTGAAGGGGGAGAGAGGGAATGGGCATAAGCAGGCTAAATAAATACTGAGAATAATAAATTGGATGAAGAACATGGAGAAGGTGAATGAAGAAGTTTTGCACTGGATTGAACAAATTTAATGAATATTCTGGAAATACTTTTATAAGGCTTATAGAACCTAAGTAAACTATTCTACCCAGACATTAGAAATTTTATTCTACAAATGATTTATTAGCTTTTATAAATATGGAAAATAACAATTAAAAAAATGTAACTTTTTCTCCTTTTATGTGTTTTATGGAATCTAATGATAAACTTTTTAATTATAGAAATAGGTTTTCAGTATGTACTATAATTTAAGAGAAAGAAAAGGTTAATTTTTCATTTGGCATGCTCCTCCATTCTGTAGCAGAGAAGAGTATTTTGGTTTACTGCATTTAGTCTGGCTATTCAAGGCATGTTCTCAGAGGCAGAACAGAGAGTACAGAATTACAACCACTGCACTCCTTCTCTGAAAGACCACCCCCTCATCGCCCCAAAATTGTAAGGCACATACTGTAGCAAGCCTCAGAGCTTTTTAATTTTGTAAGTTTAATTAAAATCTTTCCCTCCTCTCTTATTTACTTAATTATCTACTGTTATGCATTCTATTTTGGGTGAAAATCTCATGTATCATACTCGGAGTTTAAGACTCGCTTTGGAAATGGAAAAAAACACCGCTGAAGGCAAAGATGGGAAAAAAGAAACACATAGGAAAATAAAGCTTAATTTTACATACCTAACTGCTGTAAGACAGTTGCTTTTACTTGTGCAGGAAGGTTTTCGATCTGCAAAAGGTGTTCATAAGCTTCCTTTGCAGAGTGATACTTTCTCTGCAAAAGGAAAAAAAGTAAACATTAATCATAAAGCTTACAACAGATCACCAACAGCAACGATTTCACAGCACTGACAGCACACAAACACACTGACAAAAATTCTGGATTTTTTTTTTTTTCTTTTGCATACAGTGCATATGAAAGCCTTAATGAGTGACATATATATGGTAAGAGAATAACTTTCATAAATATAGTATTTAATATAAATTGACTGCCTAATTGAGGGAAATTTGCAATTACTAAATTGGGTCATACATGCATTATGCTTCTTACACTAAAGTGAATATACTGCTCCTAAGGGGAATGCTTGAATGTGCATCTATATTTGTAAAAAGCCTGTACACAAATTCCTCCCAAGAAATCTGTAACAGACATGAAGATCATCAGTAATTGGTAGCTGGTATAATTTTTCCTCTCTCCTTCCTTCAGTATATCTGACCTGCCTTTTCAACAGATCTTTCTGCCCTGGTAAGAATCCCACATTATGCAGAAATAAATAAAAACCATAAAACATGGATTATGCCTATTATTTTCTATAGAGATTAGGTGTGCTTAAAGCATGGAAACATTCAATTCTTAACTCTCTATATGAACAGGTCTTGATATAGAAAACACATTTCCAGGTTAGGATTGTGGTCTTTACTGAGTTCTGGAACAGTATGACTTGTTTTGTATATAAGTAAGGTTAAGACTTCTTGATAATTTTTTTTTTTTTTTTAAGATAATGTCAGAATTCATCTTCACGTTACCCTAGCAATAATTGTTTAACAGTGAATGTATTTTAAATGCTTAATTCTTCTCTTCCTCCTCTCCCACAAAATTCTGAAAGACATAAATGCTAAGGTCTGGTTAGTAAGAGCAGTTTTTAAAAATATTTTTATTATTATTATTTTAAACTTTCTAAAGATTCTATACAATTTTTAAAGAAAAATATTCTTTGAGATAAATCAACATTAGACTTCATTTTGGTAAACAGATGAAGAACATATTAAAATAAATGGGGCCACCTAGATGCAAACAATCCTGACTTAATTACATTTTTTTTATGTAAAGAGTACATGAGTACTGGACTATTGGTGTTTTAAAACAAACAACTGGGAAGAAGACTCTAAGCCACATAAATGCCTATCAGAAGTTGAAAATGTTATTAGGTTCTTGAGATTTCATAATCACGAAAGAACAACTCTGTTGATTTTAAAACCTTATTCTAGTCAGGAAGAAAAATTAAAGCAGCAATTACATACTTTCAAATGGAACAAGGGGAAGTTGGTAGAAAAGATTTTTAATTGGTGTTCATGAAATGTAGACAACTGGTAAGAAAACAAATAATATAAATAAATAAAATATCCATGTCCAGCAAAACAAAAACAATCAGGAAAAAAATTTAATTTAGCATTGGGAACATAATTCATAATTTATGACTATGAAGGATAAGAAAATGAACAGAAGTTCACTGTATAGCATGACAGTGGAGGCAGCAATCCAGATGTAGAATAGGTAAATATTAGTTCCTAATATTCACACTTTAAAAAAACGTGTTTACATGCTTGGGAGGATTTAGAATGACCCACCAAAACAGGGCATATTTTCCAGATCCAGAATATTTTTTTATTTTTGTTTTCATTGTATTATTTACCCTTTAGAAATCTGTCTACATATATGTCAAAAATATTACAGAAAACTGTCATAATGTTTACCGTTGTGTTTATTTAGGCATGTTAATTCCAAAAATCTGATGTCCTTCATGTTTGGCTGCATCAAGAATAGTCTTAGAAATAGGAAGGAGGAGGGGAATGGAACCCAACATCTCCCTTTAGACACTGCATAAGCTACCACCCTAGCTAAAGGGACTCACACTGTCACAGATGTAAAAATGGAAACTAGCATTTAACACCATGAAAACACACCACTAACTGTTACCAGCACCAGGCTATTCTCTTCTTCAGAGACTGGCAAACCATCATTTAAACTCTAGTACCGTGAAAGTACATAACTAAGGAATGAATTAACTTTTTCATTAAATATTAGAGTATAAACTTCACAAACTTTACAATTTAGAATCCTTTAGAAGACACAGAGCAAGCAGCCTGCCTCCAAAACCATCCTTTTGTTGTGTCAGAGGTAATATCCAGCATGAAGTCAAGACCCTTTCTGGTTTCAAGTTTCTCAAATCCCAGAAAAAAAAGATACCACTCTCAACCAGAACTGTGGGACAAACCAAGTCTAACAGCAGAATGCAGTAAAACTTTTTTCTCTGACTTACATTCCAATAAAATTCCTGCTGCCTGTGTCAGTCAGAAAGCATAGCTTAAGCACTTGTAATAGTGGTCACGCAATTACGTAAGGCACCTGGCATGGTGATCTGAGCTGTTCAACTTTCTATTTCACTCCAGTAAATCAAAAGAACTAATGTGTTGAGGATGCTTTGTTATATAAATGTGTCAGATGTGCTCCAGTGCTCAGAATTAAAACTGGATGGTGGCCATGTAAGAACATAACAGTCCATGAAGTTTCTTAATGATGTTTTGGGATGGGTGATTTCTACCTTCTTGTAGAGTTTTTGCTTCAAATGAAAAATATAATGCTTATCAAATGTAGCTCTTTTATTTATAGATAAATACCTAAAGTAGTTTTTCACTGTGCCATCCGAAGATAGCACTTACTTTATCAAGCTACTTTTCAACTGATTGAAAATGTAGTTTATGTCTGTCATCCATTTCAATTAAAAGTTTTTGTGTCACATCCATTCCTCAGTCACATAACACCTATAAACCTGACATACAATCTAAATTATATGACCAATCAGTTAATTTACAAATACACAATAGCTATTTCAGTAGCTGCTTGGTTTTAATATACTTCTATTCAAGAAGCTCAGCAGATGTTCTGTAATTTCTCAAAAGATTTACCTAAAAAACTCTGTAGTCGGATTTAATATAGAATTAATAACACAGCTTTATGTGCTGTTGATCTCAGATCTCAACTGCTTCTGTCACATAAGTTCAGTTAAATTTGAAAATTTCATGTCAAATAGACTTCAAAGGCACTTGGGCAACTGACTAGACTCACGTGTGTGTAAAGAATATGAATACATATGAATTGAGAAATGATGCATTTTTATATCGATATGTAACTGAAAATGTATCTATAATCTCATAAAGTAATTTTACTAAAAATTATGTTTAGGGTTTGTTTTGATTTTTTGCACTCCAATTGAGAGATTAGCAAGTATGTAAGTTTATTAAAATAACTACTCCATTTTATAGCATGACAGTCCACATAAAAATTATTTTTAATTTAGCCAAAGCAAATAAAGTTTCTCTAGTGATTCAAGACTTAAGCCTAACTTTACAAAAGCACCTATAGCTGAATTCCACAGATTGATTACATCATATAAACAGAAATTCAACCACACTTTGTAAGAAGGAGCTTAAAGCTTACCTGGATTTCATATAAGTGGGCGATGTGAAACTGAACTGTGAGAGTGGGAAAATTAAGATTTTTAGTTTTAATAAATAACAACAATTACAATGTGAGGTTTTTTTCAAGAGAGGGATAAACAATGCTTCAAATTACTGCAAAGCCAGATAAATGACATTTTGAAGATACAAATAACGTATTTGTTTACATTGATATTTTGTGCTTAATATAACAGAACTGAGAGAGAATGAATATGCATCCTAGCATAGCATTAAGACTGCAAACTGATATTGCAGAGAGGCAGCTCACAAACTTTCTTTGTGTTCTGAAATGCAGAGTCAATTAACTTTTCAGTAAACTTAGCAATAAAATCTCCTTAAGCAGAGATGCACAACAAGAGAATGCAGGTAATATTTCCTGTACATAACTGAGTTAGAAATAAAGACATATTTTCTTTTTATTCAACTGCCAAGAGACAGATTCACTGGGTTGCAGAACAGAAAACTACATTATACACTGCCAGCTTTACACAGGATCTTAAATTTAGGTGCTCTTATTTTCCTTTTTAGGAATTCTTTCTCCTGTTGAACTGAAATAAAAGTGTTAATTACAGTTGGTATTCTGATCATTACCATAGTAAAGCATCTTAAATTCCTCATACAAATTGCACAGAATGCCATAATACTATTAGCAGCTCTTGGAGGCAAGAAAATTGCTGGCCGGAGAAAGAAAACGGAAGTTGTTCAGGGAAAATTATCCTCATGCTGCTCAAACAGTTAAAGACAAGGTGGAGTGCCTGATGTCTAAGGCTGGAGAACTACTAACCTAGACTGGGCATTGACTGGAAGATAGTCAAATCTAGTTGAGATGAATGACATCCTTATTCTGACTTGATTAGGAAAATAAAAATCCTCTGAGACAGACTTTTGCCTGTTGTTCTTGAGGACCAAAAGTTATTTCAATTACACCGAATTCTTTCTCTTGAAGCCACAGAATAGTGTCAACAGAGGTTTATAGGTGTAATTTGGAGTTCCAGGCTTTTTCCCTGACTTTTAAGGGAGAGGAAAAGCTCTGTTTGTGCACTGCTTTGTCCTTCACTATAAAGAAAGTAGCCTAGTGCACTTCAGAAAATAGGTCATAATGAAATGCATCATCTAAAATTTTAATGTACTTTTTGTGTTCCTTGCTAAAAGGCACATAGCACACCCATTATTTCACCATATTGTCAGACTTCACTCTGTACTGATGAAAGAAAAAACTCTGCTTTTGTTTCAAGAGTTGATTATCTAAAAAATCTCTCTTATTCTTTCCCCCTCATAGCAAAACATCTTCAATGTGAAGCTACAAAAGGAAGCCATGTCATGCAGAGGAAAGAAATTAAAGGTATTACACTATAGACTGCCTAAATAGACAACATGCTTGGGACTCAATCATTACTGCTAGGAATACATTCACTGTAATGCTGTTACTCACCCACTCTTTAGAAATACAAGGAGGAGGATTAAGGCAATCTCAAGCATTTATATGATGGTACCTGATTACCCAGGGTCAGAGGGCATGGTTCTCCTTCCATTAAGTAGTAGAGGAGAACCTGACAAAGTCTCTCATTCCCTGTGACTCTTCCTTTTGGTTTGTCGGGCACCTTGCCCAAGGCCACAGGGCAATAAAGCCTTTACATGGGGCCACACCTCTACATAAATGTGGGGGCAGAGCAAACTGTGGGGAAGGGTTAGGAAAACTTTACAATAATTCAGAGATACAGTGAAAACTGATAAAGTTAGTGAGAAATTGTATGAACTAACATAAAATATAATGAAGAATCACTTATCTGGCAGAAA
The DNA here is from genome assembly GCA_024605025.1 of Megaceryle maxima. Classification (NCBI taxonomy): domain Eukaryota; kingdom Metazoa; phylum Chordata; class Aves; order Coraciiformes; family Cerylidae; genus Megaceryle; species Megaceryle maxima. Next base: position 66,835 of record JANHGN010017625.1, on the reverse strand, counting down.
AAAATAAAAGCCTATTGACTTAGGAAGAATTCTGCAAATAATTTCACAACATTATCTGTGCCTGTTCCTGATTAAGTGACAAAGCTTTGACCTTGTAGCACAGCTGGCTCTTTGGTACCAGTACAGCCAGCAGCTTCACTCATGTAAACACATCTCCTCTCATCACCCTTGCTGATAGAATATTCACCATTCCATTCAGCTCTGAATTAAAGAAATAAAGAAGTGCTTTTAAATACTTTGTCCAATTCTTCTGAATTAAGACTTAGGAGGTAACTTAAGCTTAACACCAAGAACAGCACAAAGGTGCCTTAAAAACAGAGGGAGTCATTTCCATCACAACTATCTGCCTTTTAAGTCTTGCAGACTCCAAAACATGTAGGAGCATATGCTTATTCTTGCATACCATTTCACTACCTATGGATATATACCTCCAGGATGTTCTGCAACAGTCTACAGTATATACAGCATATGATAGATCATACTACACTAAAAAATTAATGTGTTCAAGTACTAATATATAGCTGGCACTTAAGAAATAATCAAATCACATTCTGTACTTTTTTCTTACTTGAACAGAGTAAGACTGATGCTGAATTTTAGATCTATAAATTTAAATGGCATTAAAATGACAGATGATCAAGATGACATAAAGTTTTAAATAATTACTATTAAATATGTGCCATGGCACAAGCACTGCATTTATAAATAAATGAACAGTCAAATACTGCATTTCTTCCGGAACTCAAGTCTTCAGAGCAATTAATAAGCGAAGTCTCATTTTTTACTTATTCCATTTACTACAACAATCCACAGTTCCACAGGAATATCTGTCTCCATAGTCGTGTAAAGACAGGTTTCGTAGTACCCCTGTCTTCAGTACTGATTCTTTTGATTTTGAAGGATTGGTTCATTAGAAATTGATACAGTTGTGAGCATAAAGCAAAAAATCTACAATAAAATGAAAGGAAATACTTATAGATTACTTACTTTCAGCGTTAGACAAAGTGCAGGGATTGCAGTCAATCAAAGCTAACTGAAAATGCTGAAAAAAAGGAGAATGATTTGTTTTTCAAACAAAGTAATACTAGCACTTTGGCAAATTACTGAGAATAAATCAATTCTGTACTTGAAAATCAATACTGCATTTTACCATCTGTATCCATTTCTGTTCAATACTAGAGGAAGGTAATTTTTTTTTTTTTATTATTGCAGATGCAGCAATGCTTCTAGCAATGTAAAATGGCAACAGACATATTCACAAAACAATTGGGATAGCATCTGGAAGAAAGACTGCATCAAATGAATGATCAAAACTGGAAGATCAAGTTTTCCTCAGAATACAAAACTGGGAATGTAGTCATACTAGCTCATAGCCTCATGTAGATAACAAAGCTGTTAATGTGTCTATCTAAAAAACCAGAATACCTTTCCTTCAAATAGTGATTTGAAGCATTTTTAAAAAATTGATCTCTAGTCAAAAAGCATTTCAAATGAGTACCCTTATATTAAAATATGAGTTCATGTGGAGTTCATAAGTTTTTATGTTCTCTCCTCCAGGTATTAAAAGAACTTCAGTGAAACATTAAAGCTTGCTTATTTTTACTGACTTTTCCTTGAAAGATACAAAAAAATTATTTTAAAACATCTTTGCATTCTGAAGTTCTGAGCCAAGTATTTCACTCTTCTACAAAGAAGGTCACACAAGCAGAGCAATGTCTGTCAGAAAGTCTGGATGTAAGCAATCATTTCACAAGTGTCTTACTAATTTAGTGATCACTATTTACAGTTTGAAATGCAACCAAGTGTGCTAAAATGAATGGAACAGGCGTACATTCTCAAGTGGCTCTGAACTTTTCCATAAGCTTCACAGAAAGTTTCTACACAGTTTAGAATTTGGATTAACATATTAACTTGATAGCGATTAAGGCCTAGGAATATAGAAACCAAATAGATAACATAAAATATTGCTGTTAAAAAATACAGTTATCTACAAAATACAGCTTCAGGTGGCTTCTAATACACAAAACACCACTGATGCTTTAGTGTATTTTATTTTGTTAGCACAAAAATGGTAAATTAGCTCCAGCTGTTCATGATGCTAAACTAGGTGGCATCAGGAGCTTCTCAGTGTAGCTGAGAAGAAAGCAAACAAAATCCTACTTAATGAATGTATAAGCAGTTCACTTTCAGTACTGTCATACTCAAGAGCTACCAGATACTACATAACTTACCTCACGGTCTTAATACTTGATGTATTGATGTACAGCATGTCTATATAATGCACAACTCAAAGATTTACAGCAGGAGTTTAACAGACCACAAAATTTCTAATTAACATTTTTAACAGGAAAAAAAAAATAAATTGAAAACTAATGTATTACCCATAACAAAAACATAACTAAAAAGAATGCTGATGCTCTCATGAGCTCTGTGAGTCGCACAGTGGTGCATTTTACCTCCTCACTGACTTATATCAACATACTTTGTAATATATAACAGCTTTAAAGAAAATGAAACAAACTCAAGTTGAATGATAACGCAAATTTCTGATTTCTAATAAACATTTTAGCAGTATTTTTCCAAGAAGAGAGGACAGAAAACAATTAATTCACATATATATTACTTGTTAAATAACTTTTTAACCTTAGAACAAGCATTAAATACTAGCTTATAAATATTAAATCTTCTGTCTTGACTGTTCCATTTCTACTGTTCAGTAGTCAACTTAAAATCTCCCTTCACTTACAATGCAATGCAGGTTGTGTGCCTCAGAGACATCCTTTAGTCGGTTACCATAGTGATTCTACTAAGCAGGCAACTTAAAATAAAAGACTAAATAAAAATAAAATGTTCTATTTCAGACTGCATTTTGCCTGACAAAATAAAGAACAGACCTACATACTTTTGGCCTGTGGATTGAGTATACTGATGTAAATGGTACAAAATCCGTTTTGCACAGATGTGTCATCTTGCACTGTTGCTAACAATTAATATGAAAAGATAAAGCAGGAAGAACAGATTTGCTCTCACCTAGAAATGCTATTACAAAAAATAAGCAGATCTAAAGAGAAACGATTGACAACTGCTCTATAGCAGCTCTTCAGAGGGCTCACTGAGAGAAAGCAGGCAACCATGTAAGAAGATCTAACCCTTTCAATATTTAAATATGCCAGTAGTATCAGTGCTGTACAGTAAAAAAAAAAAAAAGAAGGAATATTCTCATCAACATCTCCTAAAAATCTACATTCTTACTGTTACATTAGCTGACTTTAAAATTTCAAAATGCACATTATGAAAATTTTCCAAGTGTCGGAAATTTCTGCTTGCACTGTTCACTAAGCTACAAACAGTAAAGAAATTGATAAACCAAAGCCCGTAACTACAACAAAATAAACCATTTGCACTGAACAATCACCACAAAGCAAATACACAGAAAACCCAGAACCAGTCAAACCAAGCAGCTTTGAAATGCACATACACGAGCAAACCTACACCTCTTGCCAGATAAATAATACATTCCTCCCATTACGTATTCAAAATCAGACAGACACACAAAAAAAAAGCATGCATGCATTCTAACAAATAAACCTCATCAGCCAAAAGCAGATCCACTAATCACAATTACCAGCATCAAAAAATTTAAGAAATGGTAATAATTTCCAACTTCCATTTCTGCAACAAACAAGCGGCTAGCAAACATCTGCACCTCTCTCAAATATTGCAGTACTGAAGCTGGCTACTGCTGTGTGAAATAGTTAGTTATTATGCAGGAGAGGCCGCTGCAGTTCAGAGACGACATACAATACCTCAAGGCAGACAGCAGTCTATAGAAATTCAAATCCCGAGTAAGAGGATTTACCTAGAAGGCAGTGTTCTGAATGTTAAAAAGTAACAGGCTCTCTTCAAGAGCTACAGCTCAAGTCATCATATACCGTGATTTGTAGCGCTCTGTAATTGCACAATTATCTACAGCCTATTTTGTTTCCTCTGGAGTCCTTGACTTGCCTCTGATTGTGGAAACAATTTCAAAGGTAACCTTTCCGAGGATCAGGAGTACAGGGGATTGAGGACAAACAGCACTGATGAAAGCACTAGGTCTGGTAGTAAAATAACAGTAATCTGTCACCGATTTAGGTAACTTACTATGTTTTCACTACTAAAATTAACACCAATTCTCCTAACAAATTAGTCCTTCACAATTTATGAGGCAAATACCCAGGTTTTTGTTGCTGCTTTAATCAACGACTGACACAAAAAGAACTATTTTTTTATTAGTGCCAAATTTTCAGTACTGTTTCATATCCAAGCCTGAGACCTCAAGATAAGTGATTCTAGCCCCTCCTCCTCTTGAGGATGACATTAGCAAGTTTAATAGCACTCAGTTCTGCATTTGTTTATCAAGCAAGGCAAGCCATCATTTGAAACCTGACAATTCTCACAGACTTACCAAGAAGGAAAGCTCCATCATGACTCAGTAAAATTCTGTCAGGAGATGGCTTTTTCTGCCTATGTGACCTAGGTGTGATGCCTTTGCTCCTCAGAGCAGCCTTTGTTCAGACAAGTAGGACACAGAAAGCCTTGCGTAATCAGCCGTGGCAGAGTGCCAAGCCTCCATTTGCCAGGCGTGTTTGGGGCCAGGGGAAAGGGTCAGGAGAGGACGTGCCACACGTGCTGCTACGTTAGCTCATTGCTTCTCTCTCCAGAATTCTGAATTAATCTTGTAAGATG
>JANHGN010017625.1:21272-61905 GCA_024605025.1 Megaceryle maxima | reverse complement strand
AAAAACCCAAACCGAAAAACCCCTTAAGACTGAGGAAAACTGTTACATGGACAGGGCAGCAGAAAGTTGACTGAGAACAGAAGAAACAAAGTTCACACATACACATAAACTGAGTAACAGCAGTATGATCAGAAGAATTTCTTGGTTTGACTAGCTGTAGGTTAAAGTGGGAAGATCAGAAAAGCCATATTTTCACCTAGCCTAAAAATGGTTCCATTGAAATTTACTGACCAACATGTTATATAAGGCACCACAATGATTTTCACAAAGCTATCTCAATACGTTGCCTGCATGTTTTATCATTATTTGTGCAACATCAAAACTTAGCTATTCCCATCTGAACAGCCCAAAGGGCTGCCAACAGCAGCAAAATGCCATAAAGAATTGGGATGACTGGAAGATTGACACCACTGCTGCATCATCACCATCATCACAGAGCTGAGCTGCCCTGAGCTAGGTCATTTCAGGACCTGCAGTGCTCTGCCTCCAGCCCACACAGCCACCCAGGCTGAACTGAAAGCACAGCCTAACCCTTGCTGGGTTGCCAGGCAGTACACGTAGCTGTTACTGCAGGCCCCGAATGCCAATCTTACAGCTAATAATCCTGGCCCAAGACACCTCTCATAAGGAGAAGTTCCACAAATGAAGGGTACTATTTCTGTTCTCATGGTTTGTTCTACCCCACTCTCTGTCCCGTGTCCTGTCCCCCCAGTGATGGAAGATGCCACGTAGCACGTTAATTCAATTTTAGCATTTACTCCTCTTTGTAATCGTGACATTTCTAATTATTTTTCTTTTTGTAGGAAAACTCCAAAATTACTCAAAAAACCCAAAAATGACTCAAAAACCCAAGGAAAACTAAGTAAGAGAGAACAAAAGAAAATACTCTGTAGGCCAGACAGTGATTTTGTGATCCACTGTCAAAACCAGTTGCACTAATAACTCTTGCAGTTTGATTACAGTGCCACACTGTATTAAAAAAAAAATTTTGATGTTTTTACTTCTTGTGTATGTCTTTCCATCATACACAATCTACAAAAACTCGGCAATTTCATTCCCAAATACCATTTCCCATCCACTTATATTTATATTAAAATAATATTTTGACTCATTTCATCTTGCTGTCCACAAAATGCTTTTTAGATGAAGTGCTTCAAATCTTGGACGCTGACCTTGCAATAGCTAAAGTCCTTTGTTTTGATTTGTTGGGGTTTTTTTACCTAAATAGGCTGCTGATTAGTTTCTGGTAGACTTACAAATATAAAATTAGACATAAGAAATCAAAACTTCTCCTAACTGTACATATTTTGACTAGCTATTTTTTCTTTAATAATTAAAAATAAATTCATGTGGTTTCAATTTAACATGTTTAAGCTTAAAATTTACTAATGTAAGCACATATGAAAGATAACGAGGTTGTAAAACAGTGCTTGAAAGCACCACTTTTATATTTACATTTTTATTTATTACTGAGAAAAAGAACATGAAAAAAAAGAAAAATATGTCTGTAACAGCTACACGATGGCACACAATAGCTGCAGTAGCTATAAATATCTTTCATAAAGATATATTTACAGGAAAATTATTTGAATAAGTGATGGAAAAGTGACTGACTATAAATAAGTACTTCAAGCTGTTCATCTGTATATCAGTATTTCACTTTTTAGTATTTCATGCATATTCATAGAATTCACGCCTATTTTCCCAATAAATTCCAATTCTTTTGCAGTCTTTTTCTTATCCTAATATAAGTTGTATGTCTTAACATTACTAAGAAATGAGAATTTTAGGAAAATAATAATAATTGTATTTAAATTGATGTTTTATGGGCAAGATCAAAGCACAGGCTTGAAGCAAACTGGTAGGACAGCTGTTTTATGTATAAATAAGGAGGAAAAAATTCTAAAAGTGAAAGGCAGAATTAGTATTTCTACTAAAAGCAGATAATTGGAAACATGAAAAATTTATTCTTCTAAGAGTTTTGTTGCTGGGTACAGGATGCAACTGCAATACAAAAAACAACAACCACCACCACCACCACCCAAACAAACAAAAAACCCCAAATCAAACCAAAACCCAAACCCAAAAGGCAAAGAACAACCCACCCACCGCCGATCCCAAACAAAATTTCCAAAGTGCAACATGGCTTGATTTGCCATAAACCAATCCATCACCAGAAACAAACAAACAAACAAAGAACAAACCAAAGCAAATAAAATACCCCCTCATAAAACCAAACCCACAGAAAGTCTCCCACCCACTGTTCCTTCAATGTTATAATTCTAATAAATATGAGAACTAAGATGCCTTTTTTTTTTTTTCCCCTTAAGTAGCCTGTCAGCAAACAATGGAAGTGAACAGAATTTTACATTCAAAGGGCTTTCAGGATCATAGCCCTAACTCCCAACTGAAAGCACATCACAAAGCTTCCAATGCCACCAATAGAATGGGCACCAGATGGAAAAGTGCTTTCCCAGTGCTCCCATTTCCAATGTAATCTAATCATTAAACTAAATTTATAATTTATTTATAATATCATCTTTCATTTTTTCCTCAACTTCTCTTTTATACATGTCAGTGGTCCCACACTACACACTCAGCTCCCCCTTCATGCTCTACCTAGCTCTGTGTTCAGCTTCTGGCTGGACAAGAGGCACTGTGGCTGTCTGATGCACAGCATCTGTGCATGGGACGGTTCCCTTCATAGGAATTTTTCATGTCCCAACATACCAGACCTTTGACCACTCATTTGGTGCATCTTCTGCAGATTAATTGTTTGACTGTTTTCAACTACAAGGGACAGTTTTTAATATCCCTCTTAATGTAAACCTGAAGGCCAAGTAATTTTCAACAGCACCGGTGTTCTTGCCAGAGTTTATGGCAATGGGATAACAGAGCAGTCAAGGGTTCTCATAGTAATTTGCAAGTCTTAACTGCAGCAACGTTAAAAACATGCAAAAGCAGTAATTGATTTTGAAAAAACACTGAGAGTTGATTTTATGCTTATTAAACAGCACTCAAGTAATTATCTTGATCATCAACATCTTAAAATAGTAAAAATTAATTTTGTGCTTAAATTGCTTACATAAAATATAGATGATTTATGTTAATGCTCTAAAATTGTGAAAAACATGGAATATATGACCTTCAGACTCCCATGTTCCCCCCTTGCCTGAAGACTGTTACTGACAGTGACTCATCTTTTGGCAATGGTTTATTCTTAGCAATTACAGACTTAAAATGAATGTTTAAATATCATCAAAAACATTATGGTATTTCTAAGTTTATTAATGCAACATTAGTACAATCTGTGAAATCCAGAACAGTCACCAATACCAGATGAAGTTACTTCCACTTTTCACCCCTGTGTTGAATAAGAAACTTAAACTGAGCTACCAATTATGTTATACAGAGGCCTGGTAAAGAGTCTGTGTTCAAGGCCAGACCAGCAGGCTGGATCTTAAACCATTCTCTAACATCCTGGATCCTTTTAAAACAAGTCCACAAAACCAAAAAAAGGTGCAACAAATCAACCACGTCTTTTCATTACTTTGGGTTATTTCTCTTTCTTTTGTGAAGAGATGAGATATTCAGTTTCAAAGAATGAGACATTCTGTGAAAACATCCTTTCGTGCTCTTCCGTAATATCTCTTCTTCCTTTCATTCTCCCCATACTTGAGAATAACTACTTTGGTTTTATCTTTTCACTATGGAACTATTTTCTGACTTGCCTGACATTCTTGTCACTTACAAGAGTTCTGGCTTAAGGGTTTTTTTACACGACAACTTGGGCATCAGTCAGATCTGGCTTTTAAAGAAGCTACTGCCCTGCCTGTTCTATTTCTCAAATGATACATTCTGATGTATAAACTGCTATGTTTCAATCAGTAATATTTTCTTTTCAAAAAAAGTGGGTCAGTCTCAGAACTCTACATTAAATCCACAGCTGGGCTGAACTAAAATCAGTTGAAACTGAGACCAAGTGAACTGCCCCACTGGGTCTTTTTGTTCTTGCTCCTCACTGTTATTCTCTGCTAAGGCCTCCAACCTCCATAGCAAAGGAGGCAAACAAGAAACTCTGCCTCGGGTGTTTCAGTTGGTAATTCCAGAGTAGAGTTTCATGTTATGTTTTTCACAGGAGGGGGGTAAGACAGCTCTACATACTCCTTCCCATTCACACCCTCCTGCCATCTACCTTGCACTGGATCTGGCAACCGGGCAATCTGAAGTTGAGGTAGCTTACACATTATTCCATTTGCAGACTGTGGATCAGAACGAATCACTCAATTCAATGCAGCAGAGGCTGACGAACAACACGATCAGGATTGCAAGGTGGAAAATGAAATGACTGCTTAGGAACAACGTACAGTTACACTGCTTTAAAGACAATATAAAACTACCCCTAATGCAACTCCCCTTCCCCGCCCCCAGGTTTATTTCATCATGGTTTTGAAGACTTTCACTCCGCACCAGGATAAGCTGGTTTTGCTGCTGCTAGAGGTTTTCTTAAGTGACTTAACCACATTACACATAAAAGCAATGGAATCATGATAATTTTGCATTACAAAAGATTAAAATGCAGAAGTTCTTCCCCTACTTGATTACAAGTTTACTACCTTGTAAATTTACTATTCTGTTTTGTCCCTAAGACTTCTTTAAAAATAAAACCAAAATGTACTTCTTCATCACTTCTCTTATTCCTTATGTATCACAACATCTGATAATAAATCCAGGCCATTTCCTTCTTTATTTTTTTTAAGGAAATAGGACCACTTGAACTTCCCCATAATCCCTTTCCTAACACAGTGATCTACCTCTATCTCCCCTTGCTCGCTTTTGCCATTCACAGCACTGAACCTTTCCTACTATGCAATGCCATCCTCTCTAATCACAATTTTCAACTCCACCAGCCCCTGTAGGTGTAAGTTTGGAGATGAAAAGAAGGAAGCCTGATGACAGAAATCCTTCTCATTTTTTCAAACACTGAATGGAAGAATTGAGAGTAACACTCTACTCTTTCAAATCTTGGACAACATGGTTGATAGCCTCACAAATCCAATTTAGAACAAAAATGACCATCTGCTGGGAAAACGAAGCCACAAGATTCTTGAAAATAAAATGTTTTCAGTAGTTTTAGGAGATTAATATGCAGGAATTACTTAATTACAAAATTCTCATCCCTGCAGGTGTATTTTCCAGTGCATGAACTCCTTTAAGGAACTCTTCCATTTTCCAGGACACACATACATAAATTCAGAGGTCAGGAAGGAAAGAAGGTGGGAATGAGAAGGAAACAGAAGAAAAAAGCCAAACTGGGCACACACTGAGTGGAGGAAGATAGAATGACAGATTACAATCAGAGACCAAAATGAATGCAAGCAGCAAAAAAATTTAAAGGCATACAGAAGAAACAAAAGTACCATATTAACACAAACCATTTCTAACTGATTAGTCAGAAATTATTGCCTTAGAAGCTGACTCTCAAATTAGGAAATGAAAGAATGATTAGCTGCTAGAAAAGTAGAAACAATAAAAAAAAAAAAAACCTACATCATTTTGCATTAAACCTTTCAAACTGTAATATTTTTTAAGAACTTATTTTACAATACTGCACCTAGGGCAAAATAAAACAACAACAAAAAAAAGATATCAAGAAACCAAGCTGCTAGTTCTTCTTTTTCCTTCAACTTTCTATATGTTCTCAGCCTCCCCCAAAATGTACTATTTTAACAAGAGCCCTACACTGTATTTTTTATTTTCCGGAGTATGATTTTAATCTACTTTTTTTAATCTACTAATTTTCCAGGGCTCTTCTGAGTATTTATAGCACCTAACACACCTCAAAACCTACCCTTACTGTGTCTTTAGACCAAGATAATTAATACCAATGCACTTCTGTTTCTAAAGCAGGTAGTATTTCACAGCCATATGCTTATACATTCCTTGCAGTTTTAAGGTGAAACACAACTTGTAACAAATGTTAATCCAATTTTAAAGGACTCAAACCTACCTTTAAACTAGACTCATAGTCTGTGTTCACTTTGAACATAAGCCCAAGTCGCAAATGAATTTCCTTGGCTCGACAAAAGCTGGGATCAACATAAAGCGCCTCCTGAAATGCTTTAATTGCCCTGAAAGAAAAACACAGATGAAAAAAAAATTTACTCAAGTATTACTTTATAATCAATGGTGTTTATCTGACTAGCAGAAAGTGGATCAGAAAGCACTGTTGTAAATGAATGTATCAAAATAATAGCTTATATGCAATGTTTTTGGTGCATGGCTTTTGATTCTTCCAAGGACTGGGTAATTTTGTACTCCAGATATTCTGGTATATTTGAAAGTCTAATCTTTTCTATTAATTTAGAGAAATTAATTTGCTGCATGAAATACAGTAACATATCTGCTATTTCAGAGAGGATGACTCAGGAATTAGTAACAGAATTAGTGCAGCTGTAGAACAATACAGTTATTGTTCATGCCACAACCAAATCCCAGGTTGCTTTTAATTCCAGGTAGTGCAGACACCCAAGAGCAGCAGCAGAACAGAAGGCCTAGAAGAAAAGATCATGCACATCACCTTATAGTGTACCAGCCTTCTGTCTTCCATTTTATACTCCCTTTCATAGCACCAGCACTGTGTAGGGACTCAACTAATACGTACTGCTCCATTACTTTCCAGTCACTCAGCTACCTCCAGGGAAACACAGATATGAAAATCTGTTGCCTCCTCCCACTCTAACTTGATTTTCATATTCTCATGATAGGTGAGGCTCTGATCCTATTTCTTTACCTTTAAATTCTCTCTACACATGGCCCTGTTCATGAGGGGACTATCCAGATAAAACAAAAATGCTACGTAACACCTGTATATTGGAGCAGAAAAGATGTGATTCTGAACAGGACTGTTTTGCCTCTCAGGCCAACTGCAGAAAATCAGGACAGCTGAAATTCGACTAAAAGATAATAGATTTAAATTCACAGAAGAATTCTGAAAGAAGCTAAGACTTGCTGTGTTAGCTTGCCCGAAATCCAACAACAGGTTGAAAAAAAATACCTTCACATACATCACAGCTCATACAATGACAGAAAGCAGAATCAGTCTCACTTTGGGCAGATTGAAGCACCTAGGGGAGGGAGCACAGTCCTATCTGCTGTTCTAGTCAACCCCTAAGATCAATGTGTAGCAGGCAGCTGACAGGCAAGCTTATGGGAACAACTGTACCCACTGTGGACCAGCACAGGGACAATGGAAACGAATTAACCACAATGCCTAAAATCACACAATGTTTAGGCAAAATGATTTCATCCCTACTCTCCAAGTGCAGCATTATTTATAAGGACAAAAGGTTAGCAGTTGCAATGGGAAATTCAGTAAATATTTTTCATAGACTTTTTTATTCACAAAACACATAAATGGTAATTTTTGAATCTGTCAGCAAAAACACTTCTGCTCTAAAATTCATACAGGCTCTTCGTACTTCTGATGCTATACCAAACCAAAAGCACCAAACTTCCTTTAGACAATTCAACAAAATTACTTGTACCCAAAGCATTACCTGACTTCTTTAAATAGATCTTAAGAGTAGATGGGCTTAAAAAAAAAAGAATAATATATTTTTATTGTGGAACTGAAGCTTCTTTTATTACAATCTTTCAGAAAGGCTTTCCTTACCCTGTACCCTACTTTTCTGCTTATACAAGGAAAATGAACAAGTGAAGCACAGAAGGGACAAACTTGCACCACTTAGGCAGTCTCTCAAGTCACATCTAAACTTCCTTTGAATACGTGTGGTGATGAATCATACACCTCAGTATCTACACTGAAACCATAACAAAGAAGGATCCATATCTCATAATAGTATGCTTATCATCATCTAGAAGAACACCACTCAAACTGGAAGGTTAAAGACTCAACGGATCACTCAATATTGGCATATATTTTAAGCTATGCATTTGTTACACCCAAGTTTAGATTTTATGACTGTATATTTCCATTTCTTCTCAAGTCTAAATGGTACTCAGTATGTTAGTCAATGGTATTTAAAATCCATTATTTGCATCTTGTTCAAAGACAGTAACCTAAGTTCTAAAAAGGAAGAAAACCAGTGTCTATGATCCCTATCAAAGTAGAAGACAAAAAAAATAAAAAGAAGCCATCATGGTTCTATACCACATGGGAGATTATGACCATGCTCATATACACTTGGTGAACTTACATTCTGCACATTCTAGACAGCTTGATTGATCAGAAAATAGTATTTCCATATTTCCCCTGTGTCATGTCTCAGTTGCAAAGACCACTGAAATGTGGAGTTGTAAAAAGTTTAAGAGAAAGTCTAAGAAAAAAATTTGTTTCTTGCTTACTGAATAGGAAATACTGTTTATTAGCACAGCTGAGCAATACAGTTAAAACCACAACAAATTACTTTTAAGGCCATTTTTGAAAAGTAGTTTGAATGTATGCTGTGATTCATTCCAAAGAACAAGAATGTTGCCTACCCCAGCCTTTCAGAGAAGCACGTCACTTAACCAGCAATATCACCATCAGTGGAAAATCTCCAAAGACTGTCATGTTTAGCATGACCTGCTTGTCACAGACAGCCCCTTTGAAGTATCCGTAAGGTGCATCTCTATTCAGACAACACAGCAACACCATTCACCCTTGTCCAAGCTGCTTGTAGTTTAACATTAGCCACTAAGATTTAACATCAGTAGTTACCATGTATCTTTGAGGTAACGTTATAACCCTATACAATTTTCCAATAAAGACAAACCCAAAACGTACAAGGAGCAAGAAAATTTGTAGGACAAGACATCATCCCTCTAGACACAATCTATGAAGGAAGTAGTGGCATGCCTGGATGCTTGGAAAAATATATCCAATTAACACAAAAATCCCTACCCTTTCAGACACTCTTGCAGGTACCATCCTAAAAACAAAATAATAATATTCTAGCTGTACATTTCAGTTGTATTTAGCCATTCCTAAACTGATGGTTTCAGAAGGCAAGGCAGAGATGCTTTAAAAGCATTGTTTCCTCGAAAGGTTAAGAAAATTCAAAAGAGTGTAATCAGGGAGCATTGATTGCTCCTATCCATTGATTTGGCAATGAAATGGACACACTGGTAGAGACTTTGGTGAAAGACTCTCCACTTGGCAATTTTCTTTCAGTTTCTAATATGGGTTTACATTTAAGAATGAATCCATATGCACTCAAAATGTTAGGGAACTCCTTGATCAGTGTCTTGCTTGTATCTTAAATTCTGAATCCTTGGATGCCATAATAAAAACAAAAAAAGAAATCTGAAAGCTAACAAATTTAAACTTACAAGGAAGCATAAGTACAACAGCAAATTAAGGGGAAAGTGTTGCAAGAATGCACCAAATGTTCCTCAAAGCAGCTTTTGTAACTACAAGTCGGGTATTTTCTCCGTTCAAAATACTGGCCTGCATCTTAACTCTACTGTTAATTATATATTGATTATGCAATTTGTAGTTTATCCAGGATGACAATCACCAGTAATAACCAATGCAAATTACTTCTACTACTACTGTGAAAAAGGGCATCATCAAAATGTCACCAATATAGCAATATGAAAGGCAGCATTTTCAACAATTTCTATCAGTGGTAGATGCTCAGGTCAAATTCCTAACTATAGCCTGATTTTAAATAGTGAGTAGAACGTTCATGGAATGAAACACTCGAAGTCTGAAAAGATATTTACTTATTAACTCTTATAAACAGACAAGCAATTCTACGCTGTAGCTGAATTAATATTGATCTAATATTGCCTGTGGGAAACATTTAACCTAAACAGCCATGCACTCAATATTACAGGACACATCAAGAACATGGATTACAACAAAAACTTCCATTTTGTTTTGGGACTGCCTGTTTCCCAGTGCCATACTCATAGCTCCAAACTCAGCTCTTTACCAAGTCAACAGCAAAACATCTGCAACATCACTGACATCCATTTCAGTTTTAAGTGCTCAGTAACATCCAACGCAGCTGACATCGGGGCTTAGTACAGGTTGATACAATGCAGAAGAAAGTGGACATGAGAAGTGGAAATTAGGGGCAAGTGTTGTAGTAGTAAAGGGAAATGAGAGGGAATGAGGCCCAATGTTGGTAGATGCAGTCCCTCCAGATCCAACTGTTTGCTTAAGTTGGGCCTTACAGATACAGCTGGAGTCACTTGATGCTTGTGCAGATCTATCTTTCCTCTGAAACATCACTAATTCCATTTCTGTCCTCTGCCCAAGCCTACATCTAGGAAGATGTGGGTCTAGAGGATCCAAGGCATGCAAGTTACCCAGATGTTTTCCCTCAAAGCTCTTCTACGTTTTGACCAAAACTGAAAGCGCAGATATAACTTAATAGCTTGATCATCTGTCACAAATGAAGCAGGACTTTGCTTAAGAGGCTAACAGCTTCCTTCAGAGAAGCCTTCCTCAAGTAGGTTGTTATTCTCCACCATTGATTAACTGCTCCTCATGCACAGGCAGAGCTTTTAATTTTCATTCCTTCAACAGACTAACCATACATTAGTCCGAAGAATAAATCATTGAATGAAGGGCTGGAAGCTCTCATACTGCAGAAATAAGTGACAGAAATAAATGACAGTCATCTAAATTCATCAATACATGACTTTGGGGTTGTTCTCTGAAGATGCTGACAATTGCCTGGTAAGAAACATCTTCAGTTGAATATACCAGAATTTGAGTTAAATAGTTTTCTCTCAGAATGGGAGCATTTTCACTAACAGTCAGGACAGGCTTTCTAATAGCAAAATGGGAAAGCAGGACTGGAAAACAGATACTATGGAGGATGAAAAGCACCTCTATGCTTACATTTTACACAGCACTGCTACAATAAATTCAGAAAAAATAAAAATTACATGAATCTATCATCACCAAATCAAGACTTCCAAAATCAATACTGCAGCTATCTTTCCACCCACACATCCACACAACAGTGCCTATGATTATGAAAGTGAAGAACCCAACTGAATAATAATAGAAAATTATATTAAACATTTAGTGAACTTTCATAAGACTTTTATTGGAAGGTTTTACTTGGATAGACTGAATAAAATCTGCTTTAAACTAGGCAAAAGAATATAATAAAATAGC
The DNA here is from genome assembly GCA_024605025.1 of Megaceryle maxima. NCBI lineage: Eukaryota > Metazoa > Chordata > Aves > Coraciiformes > Cerylidae > Megaceryle > Megaceryle maxima. Next base: position 50,765 of record JANHGN010017625.1, on the reverse strand, counting down.
ATCAATTTAACTATTCAAAAGTTAACACTTGTACTTTTCAAACAAAAATCATGAAAATCAGAATGAGCCTACAAAATAAAAGAACTTAACATTATTCTAATATATCAGGAAAAATACTTGATGCAGCTGGAGTGAAACTTTCTTTTTCTTGTTCTTTTTCTCTTTCAATTTTCTGACCACCTATTCTGAGTCTCATTTCATTTCATGGCTTCACGAATGAAAATTATGTGAGGCTATGATGGACAAATTTCTATTTGAAACTCATAATCATAGCTTGGATATAAAGAAAATGTATGTACAGAGCAGTATGCAGTACACCACAATTGGTACTGAACTGTATTTCAGTCTGAAGACTGAAAATACTAAAAATACTTTTACAGTCTTTAGATACAATGCCCCTCTGCCCATAGGGCTGTAGCATTTGAATGGTGAACTATTCTGAGCAGCAAAGTCTTTAAAGATTTCTCCAGAACAGCAGCTGAGAGTGTTCTTTTTTCCCAGCATTAGCAGTTACTATGCTTTTTCACCAATCCAAGAATTGATTTGATATACAATCACAGAAAGATAACAGAAGAGAAAGTTAATTGTTATTTTGTTAATGGATATTACAACTAGCATGTTTAGTCTAAATGTACATTCCCATTTGATATACCTAAAAAATGCATACATAGACCCAGTTGCCTGAAATCTGAGAAATATTTGACAAAGCAGAGTGTGCTTAAATTCTGCCCTGCTTAAGAAGGTAATTACAAACACCAGACCAGATAAAGGGACTCTGACAGAACAGGGAAAGAAGAACCAAAACGTGTGCACCGTGAAGATCACAAGTTACTGGTAAGGAAGCTGATTTTCTACACTGAAATTATATCCCTTCTGGACTTTCCATTGCAGGTGTTTTCAAAGCAGGAACTCCACGAACTGCCAGTTACTAGTGCAGTGTCACTGTCAGTTGGGTGAATCTCAGAGCCTTTCGTGCAGACTCCAACCACTGGACTCTTTTACCAAATGCTGTGCGCCCCGCACCGCAGCAGAAACTACTCATCTATCTGGAGGCATCCAGTGCAGACATCGCATTGGATGAAATAGTTCAGTGTTTGCTGTCTTCATGATGGGTGGGATGTTCCCACACGAGTGATGGCAGTTTGCATTCCTACACATCTCACTATCCACTCGGCTACTCTTTGTATGGAAGAGCCTTGTTCCTTACATTTGCCAACCATTGACACAAACAGCTTGAGAACCATCTGAAGGATTTTTTCCTGATGGAAAAGAAGCGCAAAAAAAAAAAACAAAAAACACCACAAAAAAACCCACCCTACATCATAAGCCCCTCAAAGACAAATCTTACTGTGTTACTAACAGCCTGTCCCTGAAAAAAGAAAAAAAAAAAATCCATGTATTGACAGAGGAAGCAAAAAACAACCTCGACAACGCAGGACTCTCCCACTCTTACAGACGAACAGCAGCAACCATAAACCAGTAGTTTCTTGGGCAGATGAATAGGGTGTGCAATACTGAAGGCTGGCACATGACACTACTGAAAAACAGTTTACATTCTGCTGTAGGCATGACTCCTTTAAAAGCAGTTCGAATACCTCCTTTATTATTTCAGGATGACTGTGAGAAGAGCAAAAATTTCATTTTCTAAAATAAGCTGAAAGAGAATGACAGCCACAGAGACCAAGAGAGAGACCAAAGTCCTTCAGCTCAAGTAAATGGTCCAATATGAGTGATGCTAAGGCCATCTCACAGGTGGTGCTAAGTTTTCTGTGTTTTCCTGTAGGCGTCTGGAAAAGAATGCTCCTGCCTCACTGAAGCCTTCAAAGGACTTTGAGAAAAGTGATTCCCAGGTGTCTGGAGGCCTGCACAGTTACCAAAAGATCAGATGCAGTACAACAGAGAACAGCTGAGGGCTGCCTTCTGTTTGCTTGGCCTTTGGAGGATTGTGGAATTCAGCAGCAGCAGAGTCAGGATGTGGAGAGCATGCTCAGTGCTTGTATGTTGGAGATGGAGGTGCTGCACTACCCCAGTGGGGGCTGTGTATGCTTGCTCCCTCTTGCCCATTAAATGTCTTACCTGAAGTAGGTAAGAATACTTAAAGAATTCAGCTGTCTTCTTTATATGAAGAACCAATCTGAATCAAGAGTTGAAGACAGGAAAAAAGCTTTTTGTGCTAAACTCTCCTGTCCCTGTTCCAAGGAGTCAAACTTACGGTAACAGGACAAATTCCAATGTGCAGAACATCCTGGCTTACAGCAGTGCCAGGATGCAGCACTGCAAATAGACTGGGCTGTCTGTGAGGTTACTTCAAAGGAGCCAGAAGCAGAGATATTGGTTCTAGATACTGATTGATACTGGAAAGATGATGACAGTGCTTCTGTTTTGGCAAGGATGGCTGTAGAGGGGTCAAGAAATTCTAGTCAGAGATGACAGATCTTCATCAGGCAGTCTGTGTCTTTAGCCACGGTGGAGTTGGAAGAAAACATCTGAATCATCTCTTGCATTAGTCTTTGGCTTTTTTTGGGACTGTGTCCAACAAAAGTGTCAACAGTGAAGGACTGAGTTTGACATAATACTTAATTTCTACAGCTGGTAAGGGATCCCTGGATTGAGAAGCATCAAATTATGCTAAATGGAGCAGAAAGGGTGACTGATCTCAGTCTCCTGTAAGGTGTTCCTGAGGAATAGTGTGTCTTTCTCACACACACTGTCCAGCAATTTGCAAGGTAACAGTCACTGAAAACACTGCAGGCTGGCACTGGAGCACTACGGTTGGTACACTGGGATGCAAAGAGGGTGTTACAGCCAATTTCAGGACAAAACTGCAGAGCATGGACTCCTTTTTACCTTGCTGAGACTCGGTGTTCATCAGTGGATGATAGACGAGTCAGGTTCAGAATCATACACAAAGGTCAAACATTTTATCTGCATTAGATTTTCTTCCTCTGAAAGTTGTACCCAGTGCTCTAACGATACATAACTTCTTAGAACCAAACTGTTTCTTTCATGAATGAAATGGCAAATATGATTATTCTACATAATCTCAATGTAAAGCTCTGCATGCAATTAAGACGTAAGTTAAGGCATCACTTTACATTCAAGATCTCAACAAGCTTACTTAAAGGCACAGAGAAAAATCTACATTCATTCAGAGCTCTAATTTATTAGTATTTATGCCTCACCTGACTTTGCTTCTGCAGCCACTGAGAAGTGCTAAACACCATGATTCACAGATGGCAAAAGTCTATATTGAACAGGTGGTCTTTCAAAAGATCACCTACTCTAACTACTTCATCTTATTTAATTTTATCTTAGAGTTTTCTACCATTTTCATCGTAAAGTGTAACATGCTACCCCTTGTAAGAAAAACTGGCACACAAAATACTCTTGAATGTTAAATGATGAAGCCAAGTCTGCGTAAAAACAAGAACATTCTTGAACTTGGCAAATTTCAACCAACTGATCACGATCTTAAAATAGTGGACTCTCAGGTGTACTGAAAACTCTTCTGTTCCTCTCGTTAATTAGAATACAATAGAATTGCTCACCGCATAAAATACACGGCATTCATTTCATCATTATCAATAAAGAAAGCAATGATTTGCAAGATCAAAACCAAAAATTTAAAAAATCCAGGTTTTTGAGGTCATGATTTAACCAATTTATCTTAATTTGAAGAATAAAAGCTTATGTACATAATCCTGAGGAAAGTACAAATCTTTTGTCTTACAGATACATAGAAACAATTTACTGGGGGTGGGGGGAAATCCTACTTTATTGTTCCAAACTATTGGTCATTGTTCCAAAACCTTCACTTGCTGTCTCCTTAACTGAAGTCATGCTTAATCCAGTAAGATGATAAACTTTTTACTAATCAATCAAGTAAAGTCACACTTACTTTATTAACAGTTTCCATACTGAGTGTAAAGAAAGCACTGACCTAAACACTGCATCTTTCTGACTCTCTTCCAATAAATCCCAAAGAAAGTCTGAAGGCCTTTAAATAGAAACCCACCCAGCGACTGAGCCTCTTCCATTCATCACTATTCTCTCATCACCAACAAAGCAAAAACAAAACCCCAACTGAAAACCAACCCCCCCCCCATATTCAACAGCAGCCACTTTCAGTCCCCAAAGCCCTGACATATTTCCAACTCTAACTGTGAGTTTTTACATCAGTTTTAAATATTCTGATTCAAGTCTGAGTGTACTCCTTCTCATGTCCAGATTATACAGCTATATAAAAATTACTGAATACCAAGCTAAATTAAACCAAACCCACTTCACCACTGCTGTTCCAAGAGCAAAGTAAAGCTTTTTGTAAACAGGCTTTCAAAACAGACACAGGCTACCAACTAGTGATAACTATTCACAAAAACCTATCAATTCATATAGCTCCATCCCCCTTGCTGAATCGTATTACAGGGAACTAAAATTTTTTTCCTTTAAGTGTTTTCCTTTTCAAGTAACTGCTGTGCTATGTTACAGTAAGTCAGACATGTGACCAAGGGCCATTTATAATCTCTAAGAAAAATGAAATTATTGTACACTCACACTGAACAGAAGTTGAAATATTCACCTAATAAAAACACCACACACATCTGCTAAGTTTATTCCAACTTACCATTGAAAGGCATTGTAATGGAAGTAGACCAAACCAAGGCCATATAAAAAGGCAGCATTCTGTAAAGGGAAAAAGAAAAAATAAATGCTTAAAACCCAGACAAGGCAATCATACACTGTAAGACCAAGTTTCCAATACTTTATTCAACCTTTGACACTCTATTTCCTTTATAAGATAAGCATATTTAAATTTGACCTTGAAAAGGAAGAACCAAAAAGAAGGAATGAACAGATAAAGAAGTGATTCTCTACAAAATATTTTTTGAGGAATAGTGACAACAGTAATATTTAAGTGCTTTTACTTCAGAGAAAGTGATGTGCTTTGTTCTACTTGTACAACAGTAGGGAAGGAAATGATGGAGTAGAAGTATTTGGTAATTTAATACAACAATAAAATGTTTTATGACTGAACACCAGTTCATATTCATAATAATTTATACTCACATAAAAGTAAACAAAGCTACACACTCTAATTTCAGTGTCTAATGTAGAACATTCATTATATGAATCTGAAAATACGCTTTCTTAAAACCTATTTCCCCTCCATTTTATTTTTACAGAAAAGTATGACTTGCTCCTAAGGAGGTTTAATGAATGTTTAACAATGCAATTCTGCAAATAATTACCACATAATTCCTAAAATAGGAAAAAAAAACAAACTGCTTTTTGGGAAAAAGAAAAAAAAAAAAAAAAAAGTTATGCCACTGCATAGTCATTTCCTATTTAGCAGAGCTAGATCATTATTTAGAGGACACAATGTGTATGTGCTTCCTATGACACTTTTTTTGCTTTTCTTATGTATAATTCTGGTTTTAAGAGACCAGGAATATGTCCCAAAGAACACAAAGCCCTGACACATGGACCCGAGACAGAATTTCCATTGCTGAAGACTACTGTTCAAGATAATCCCTCTTCCACTTGTGTGCCCTTCTTCAACAAGTCACATTTCTATGGAATTCCATGAAGAATCCTAGTTATGCTTTAAACCAAATCCAAATATTAAAAAAGGTATAATCAAATTTCTCCTAGAGAATAACTGTTAACCAAAACATAATTCAAAGAGCAGCATTCATCAGAAACAGGACCCAATATTACCATTTCATTATACCTCATTTGCATCTTCTAAATGCAAATTAAAACCAGGGGAAATGCCAAAGATCCTTTCATGAATACAGTTGGATCACAGCTTCAGCAATGGACAGCTTCCAAGAAAATACCGTGACATGACCAGATACTACAGCAATCAGAGCACTGGAAGACGTTAACAAGGGGAATGGAGGGAGAAGTACATAAACAATAAAAGATGACACTTTAATACTACCATAAACCCACATTCCTGTTTAATTGAACAAAAACATGACATGGACATCATAAAGATAAAAGATCTCTATTCCTGTACTCCATGCATTTCCTGCTTTCCAAGTGTGCTCTGGCAACAAGAGACTAGGAAAGAAGGCAAGCTCAAAACCTGAGCATACGTAATGCCTTGATTTAAAAGTCATTTTAAATTAAGAAGATAGTTTTTCATTTGTGCAATGCAGAAACCTAAGAAGCACAGCACACAGCTAGTAACTTTTATTGTGTTCGGGTCAGGCTCATTTATAGAACAGAACTTAACAAAACTGTTCAGTGATACCTCAGAGATCCACCAACTGCAATCAAGACCAGACCACTGTAAAGATGGAGAGTAACAGTAGTACCAACAATCCTTCATAACCACACCTCAAAATTCAAGGAAAAATATACCAGACAACTCAAACCTCTTCAATCGTCAAAGAATTTAATTTCCTCTTCTGAAACTTTTAAGAATACATGGGCCAAATGAGTTACAAATACAGAAGATTAATCTAGTTTATATTTTGATCCCAAGGTCAATAATAATCAACGTTCAAGGCACAACAGGATCAAGATGCAGGTGATTTGTCCAAATTAATGTATCAAGTTCCCATGCAGCTTTCAGTTTATTCTTGTTCCAGTAAAACCATTACTGCTCTGTCTTTTGTTCTGTAACTCGTTTTTCCATTTTTCTCTCACTCTCACTTGGCCTCACAAAGCATTTCAGATTGACCTTGAAAATCTCTTAAACCACCACTGTCTTCTCCATAAAAAACAAGGCAAGATTTAAGACTCTAGTACGCTACATCAAATGTACGTGTGCCAATTCCGCAGTGTCAGTATGGACCATTATTATCTATTCTAAATTATTATATAGCTCTAGCCACGTATAACTAATAGTACTGCTTGTTGATTAGATTTTAATTAAGAAACATACCTTCTGATTTGTGTTTGACCCTGGATAGGACTTTCACAAGAACTGGAACATGAGTGTTCCAATATATACCGTTATTCTCCCACAAATAATTCAAGGTGAGATGCACATAAAGTTCATTCATTGCTTCAGCAACTAACTTTTCTGCATGCATTGCAGAGCACCATCAAGTTCAACTTGCAGCCAAGTTCCTATTGGCAACAGCCAATATGAAATGCTAGAACAGCTTAATGTGTATCAGGATTGAGGAAAATCATTACATGAAATCTTAATCTACAAAGTGTCCTTTTCCTTAACAACCTAAGATTCTGTGACTCTGATTACCAGGAACATACCCCACCTTAAGAAATCTCTTTTCAGTTGCCTCTTAATTTTATCTGGGCAAGTTTTTCATAAAATATATACACCCTTATGTTTTCCAGTAAAGATTAATTTTTTTAATTTAATTCCTGCTATTCAGCATCCTACTATAAATAGCCAGTGAATACAAAACTATTCTTTTCCCTCCAACCATTTTTCACTAAGTAGCAGAAAACAAAATTATCTTATTACAATCCTTTCCTTGAATTTCTTAACAACCCTCACAATTCCTGAGTATCTCATGCTAACAAAACTCATTGTTTGGCCACTAACTTTTACTGTAATTTTAATATTATCTCTCTCTTCACCAAAATTTACAGTAAATTAAAAAAAAAAAAAAAAAAAAAAAAGCTGCAAACCAAAACAGATGGTACTTGAAATTTGAAGTTGTATGTATGGGGTTTTTATTCTACACTCATGCTATCAGAAAGCAGACAAATTAGAAATGCTATTTCCAAGCTGATGTCATTTACATTTTCTACAATCAAAAACCATAAAAATGTTTCATGCCAACCACTAGATGGCTCAAATACCTCTTTCCATTTTACATGCTTATGCAATTTAAGATTGTCAAGTTTATATTGTGTATTCTGCTACTTATATGCAACTATTTAATGCTGAGCAACATTTCAATTACAATTTACAAAAATGCATTAAGCCATGGTATTTTATTCTTCAATAACTCAGTAGACAAAAATATATCTTCAGGTACCTTTCTATGTACCTGAGAAGAATAAGCATGTTGAAGACTTTGATCTTGCTTTAAGCAATCAAAGAAAAAAAAAAAATATTCACCCATCTCACAAACCTTCTGTATTAACCCAAATAACTGGTGTATATGGTTTCTTTGAAGCAGCAGATGGAAACAGATCCCCAACATTTCATGTGTTCTGTTCTCTAGCTATTTCAGGGCAAGCTCACAACAAAGCCTTTTTCTCCATTTCCAAGTGTGTGGACAGTGCTTCCAGCAGAAAGACATCAGATTAGACCATCACAGTCACCCTTTATAAACACAGAATCAGAAAAATGCACTTGTCCCGTGTAACAAGGACCTACTCACATTCAGAATTCAAAATGACCACCTTAGACTGACTCTAGAAATACACAGCTACCATGACTGGGTCCAGATATTTCTCACCAGTAACATGCTTATTTACCAAAAGAAGTTGAGGCCCTGATACCAATTCCTAATTTTGTGTTTTATGAACACAAGAATATACTAAGAAGTTATGCTTGCAAATGAAAATCTGTTTAGCAGGTACTTCTAGATATTCAGAGAGTAGAAAAAGACACTGAAGAGTCAAAGCAGCCTGAGGGCAGCATTCAGTTGGGACCCTGCAACTTGAAAAGGAACAGTTTTTGTCAGTTTCATAGCACTGCTGATTCAGAAGCATTCCCTAACACTGCCTTTCATTATTGCTGATACAATAATTTGTAGACTGCTAGAGCCAACTGTATGCCAGAACGGATCTGAGTTATTAAAATCCAAATAAAAAAGGATTATTTTTAACTGGATCAATTTCCCAGCCAAGTTCACTGTGTAGTCCCTCCATAAACAACTGCATTACAGCAGGGAAACAGTGGAATATAAGCAAAATGAGTAAAAGCTCTTTAAGCCCTGCTACCAACAAAATGCATATCAAACCTACAATGACTTTTCAAACAGATGAAGTGAAATCCTACATAAAAGATTTAAACTGGCAATCTACATTAAAAAAAAAAAGGCAGCACAATACTTTATTACCTCCTAAGCCATTTATAAATGTTTGAGATAAATCAACTTTTATGGTCAGTACAAGGTTGATAAAAACATGAAATAACATCATAGCCTGCCTGTCAGCATTCTGCATGCAGGTCCTTAACTGGTGAGACCCGTAGGCCAATACATCCTTTCTTCTTTATAACTCTAAGGGGCAGGGTCAGATATAGGTAAAATAATCCCTTTACTTCATTAAAAAGTTGTTAATACTTAGACAGAAATCATGGTGTATCCCACTGTATTACAAAATAGAAAACAAAACAGGAGAAACTAAGTCCTGATGTAGGTAGTTGGTGAAAGTCTGAAGGAAAACTATGGAAAAAAGATGAGAAGTTCAGCACCCTCATTTGACCAGTGATTGTTTTTTATTTGCTTATTGCCAGAAATCAAAAAAACCTATGACATATTAAAATTGCTTCCATTAGAACTCCAAACACCCCTTCCACAACCACACAAGTTCCAGGGGACCCTGCAGCCTGGCCCATGTCACACCAGGCTGCAAATAATGCACGTAGGCAGGGGGCCATTGCTCTTCAGAAAACCTAACTAGGAAAACAGGGTTTTACAGTTTACATTGAAGTCCCATGGTCACAAGGTCCCTCAGCCACCTGTTTGAAGCAAAAGAACAGTTTCTGTATTCAAATGTGTGAATATGTTTGTTTCTTTACTGGGAAAAAAAAAAGAAGGAGGAAAAAAATAAAAGATAAAGATTTGACACAATGGTGCCTCCTACTTCCTCCTGGCACTACCGAATATATAATAACAGTTCCCTGGACAATATGTACCACGTAAAAAATTACACTCAGGCTCTTGTGCATGAACAGCTATATGCCTTTGAGAGCCGACAGGCTCTAGCAGTTCCAGTCAGAAAGACTTTAAGTGTACAGGAGAAAGAATGGAGGGTTCAAATAAAATTTCTACACATTCCAAACACCTGCAAAAATCCACAGGTCCCTGTAAGGGGTGTATTACAAATTAGTATCATTAGTTCAGGCTGCTTCAATGTCTTCAAGGAACTTTATACCACCTGAGAAATCATCAGGTTTATATAGGATCTTTAAAACACAGCTATATATAGCATGCATGCATGACCCTGCTTCTTGAGTAATAAACACAATAGTCAAAATATTGTTACTGGGTGTGTGCCCACACCCCAGGAGCTGTGTGAAAGTAATTAATATATAAAAGTCATTATTCCTTTGACAAATATATTCTGGCATAAATAGTAGATTAATTAAAGTAAAATCTTGGTAAATAACTACAAAATAACTTCTTCTTGTCTTTAAGTTGTTATTTCCAGAAAGTATCACCAAAATACACCTACAACTTGCAGAAGAAAACTGCCTAATCTGTTTCTTAATTCATAAAAAATACTTCTTATTTTTTCTCCTTTCACAGAAAAGTGAAGATGAAGTAGAATAAAACCCAAAATAAATAAAATCAAATAGACAAAGTCCCACACCATCCACAAAGTAAATTTTTTTTTTTTTTTTTTTTTTTTTTTTTTGTCAGTAGGACCTACTATTATACTTTTCTCCCCCTTCTTTTTCCTTTTTATTTCCCTTTTATGAAAAGTGGGACATTTGTCCATGGCTTTTACAACTCCCCATCAGTGCTGCGTTTCCCTAGTCCCCATAGCTCCCCTCTGAATGAACACTATTCTTTCAGCTTCTCTGAAACACTGCTGTCTGACCATGAGCACTCATGGACTTAAGACAGGTAAGGCAAAACCTGCTTAAACAAGCTGACAGGAGAGCCCATATCCACCACTGTCCATCAAAAGGCTTGCCAGCACTACCTGTTGAAAAGCTTCTTGTCACACAAGGAAGAACAGGGTACATCAAGACAATCAATTATCAAAAACCTTATACAGTATCTAATTCAAGATACATTAACCCCTTTAGTATAACACTGTGCTACTATCACTTTATAGGGAGTACTTTAATCTGAAAGACAAAACGATAAAGCAACATTACATAACTCAAAATCTCTTCATTAATGATGGAATATATGCATATGTTTTGTAAACTGGGTATTCCTTTACCCCTAAGTAAACTTAGGTCTTTGGCAAAATGGAATACTGATCAACTAGTGTACCTCCTCAAAATCATCACACAAACAGCCAAGCAAATGTCTAAATAGTAATCCTTGCTATGAGTATCTGATCTATGTGCCTTCCAATGAAGCTTATAAAATTTCACTTTATGTAAACAACTTAATTTTCCACTTGATACAAATATTTTAAATAATTTAAGTATTTTAACAGAAAACAGTATTTTTCTGAAACAAATCAAGTGAGCAAATGTGTTATGAAACACACAAAAATTAAAATCACCTCGAATTTTGACATTTTATAGAAACAATTCATCTAGCCAAATTCAATACTCTTCCTTCAGATTCCCTAAATGCTGCTAACAATCACAAAGTATCTAATTTTTTGTATGACATGTGATTTAAAAAAAAACTCCTGACCCCAAATAGAAAGTCACCACATTTGAGACTGGATGCTTTATAACTAAACCAATTTGCCCAAGGTTTGCACAAAAAATGAAGATGATCTCTCTGGAGATCATCCAATCCAACCCTTTGCTCAAGAAGAGTCCCAGGATGATGTCCAGTTGTATTTTGATGGCCTCCAAGGATAGAGACTCCACCAACTCTCCGAGCAAACTCTTCTACTGTTCAATCAACTTCATTAAAAAACAAAACAAAACAAAACACCAGTAACTTTTTTGTGTTTAAAAGGAATTTTGTGGGTTTTAACTTGCGCCTGCTGCCTCTTCATCTTTCACTAGGCACCACTGAGAAGAGTCTGGCTCTGTCTTCATTACTTCCCACATCAGGTACTTGTGCATCCTGTTAAGATGCCCCTGAGCCTTCTCTTCTACAGGCTGAACAACCTCAGTTATTTTAGCAACCTCTCCTTGTATGAGAGATGTTCCAAACCCTTAATCAGCCTCATAGCCCTTTACTGGACTTGTACTCCTGTATCTCTCTGTCTCTGTTCTACTCGGGAGTAGAGCACTGGACCCAGCACTCAACAAGTGTCTCATTAGGGCTCAGTAGAAATATAATCTCCCTCAACTTGATGGTGATGCTCTGCCTTCTGCAGCCCAGGATGCTGTTCTCTGCTGCAACAAGACATTGATGGCTTATGGTCAACTTCTTCACAAGGACCCCTGGGGTCTTTTCTGCAAAGCTGCTTTTCAGCCAGTCAGCCTCCAGCCTCTGCTGGTGCATTGGGTTATTCTTCCACAGATACAGGATTTGGCATCTCTCTTTCCTGAACTCCATGAGGCTCCTGTAGGCAGCTCAGGTCCCTCTGAACAGCAGCACAACTATGTGGTGTCTTCTTAGTTTTGCATTCTCTAGAAGTCTGCTGAAGGTGCACTCTACCCCATAATGCAGGTCATTAACTGAAGATGCTGAAGAACACTGGCCACACCCTCAACCCCTGGGGTATACCACTAGTGGCTGACCTCCACAGGGACTCTGTGATGCTGACCAGAATCCTTTGAGCCCAGTTTAGCCAATTTTCAGTCTACTACACTGACCACTTATCTATTCTGTACTTCATCACTTTGTTTATGAGTATATTATGGGACACAGTGCAGAAAGCCTTTCTAAAGTAAACATAAACAATATCCATTCTTCTCACCCCTCTCCACCACACTAGTGGCTATCAGGTTCATCAAGCATTAATTTCCCCTACATAAACCCTGCAGATTTATTCCAATTACTTGCCTGCCCTGAGTGTGTTTGGGAAGTCTCCAGGATGATTTGTTCTACTACTTTTTCAAGGATGGAGGTGAGGCCAACTGACCTGTAGTTCCCTGGATCCTCTTTCTTCTAATTCTTGAAGATGGAAATGACATTTGCTTTCTTTCAGGCCTCAGGAACCTTACCTCATCACCATGACCCTTCTAGGATAATTGAGAGTAGTCTCACAGTGACATGGGCAGGCTCCCCTCAGAACTCACTGATGCATTCTGTAAGGTCCCATGGACTTGTAGATATTCACTCTGTTTAGTTGTTCCCAAACTTGATCCTCATCCACTAAAAGCAAGTCCTTCTGAGTCCAAACTTTCCCACTGGACTCAAGGGTCTTGGAATCCTGAAGACAAGTCCTACTAGTGAAGATCGAGGCCCCATCTACTACTTCTTGATCAGGTGGTCTGTAGCAGACAACCACTACGTCACCCACATTGGTCCTCCACTAATCCTCACCCATCCTAATCTCTGAACTGGTTTCTCAACTGTCCCAAAGCAGGGCTCCATGCACTCTAGCTGTTCTTTCATAAAGGGCTTCTCTCTCTCCTCACCTTCTCAGGCTGTTCTTGCTAAACAGCATGTACCCATCCACTGCAGCAACCCAGCTGCCTAAGCTATCACACTGCACCTCTGTGATCTCGGTGAGATTGTAGCTCCACAATTGCATGTGGACCTCTAACTCCTCCCATTTTTCCCCATCCTGCATCTACTTCTGTACAAGCACTGCAGAGAGGAGCCCATTTCTGCTGATTTCCCACAAAAGATAAGAGAGATTCCTCCATAATGCTGTCCTGTAGGCACTTCCTTATTTTGTCCATACCCTTGAGGTGGAGCCCAAATATTCATTATCATCAGCAAATTAAAAACAGAGCAGTTCTTCTCAACCTCTGTTTTTCAATAACTACTATTCTTACTTCAGATTTGGCTTTTCTCTTTTTCCAGCTAGATACATTGACCTAACAAAAGCTGTTACATCTCTTCACAAATGTTTTAGAAGCACAGAAATTCACATCTGTTCATGTATACATGCAAACATTACTGAAACACCTTTTAAAGAAAATGACATTTGGACAGTTTATTGAAATGTTTTACTCTCTTTCATATGGCAAGTGATGCTCACTATTATACCCATCACTTTAAAACATTTTATTAAATGAAACTACTAGTATGGAATTCTATGTTCCTGTTTCACCATTTTTCCAACCCTTTCCAGCAATGATAGGAATCCCACTGAGTTTACAAGTAGCCCCATTATTTCCTTGACAGTTTCTCACTACTGAAGAATCACTACTGTGTTGGGAAAAAAGCCTTAATATCATTAATTACACAGCACTCAACATGAAATGGGGGTGGACAAGCTGAATACACTAAGGCATAAATGACTACAAAAAGATGCAAATACACACAAGCAAACCAGTAAAAAACAAAGGAAAACAATCACAAAAATTAAATTGCAAAGCTGTCTATGGTTGCTCCCTCAAACCTTAAGCCACATTGTGCTGGGCAGGAAACAGAACCAAGCTGAATCTGGAACTCTGCTTAATGGAAAAATTTTAAGTTTAATTTTTAACCCAATTCCCTAAGAATGCTGTTACTACTTATATGTTGTTCTTTCCAGCTGAGTAACTCTTGAACCTGTTAGCCTCCTTGAAATGAACTGTATAGAAAGCAAGACATCTCACAGATGAAAAATTTGAGGAAATGTCACTGAAAATACCTGCTGGATAAAGAAAAGAGCCCCCAAACCAATGCCTACTTTCAGAAAGCACATAGAGTTTAATTACTCTCTCCTTTTAAGGAAGAGACTTTTAGCCTATTAGCACAGATTTCAATCAAGTATGTGCTTTTCCTGCTCAGCGATGTCATAGGAAACAAGATGTCATTGAGGATGCTTCACTAGGAAAACTAGAGGAATTCCAGTACGTGTGTGCTTACAAAGAGAAGTGGGAGAAGGAAGGACAGGTGGTGCGAAAGCACAAGACACCAGCCCGTCATTACCCAGGCTTCATTAGCTCTAGCATAAAAACAGTTTGTTCTGTAAACTGCAAACTGAACAAAATCTCACATTTGGAACAAAACTCTGAGGATCAGCTTTAGGGACAGAAAAAAAAAAAATCTCAGTAGTCACTTCCAATTTTGACTCCATTTTTACATTAGTCAGTAATATCTGAAAATGGAAAAATGCTACTGGATAGCCTATCTTAGGATAATTCATCTACTGCTATAAATATATCAAATATTAAAATAAGGATGTATTAATTTTTTTAAGGCTTAGTTGTTTTACGTATCAAAATGCAAGATCATTGATTAATAGCTGCTAGTTAGATATCAATTATTACTGAAAATGATTTTCCAATTAAGACTGTAGATGGGTTAGTCGTAATCACTAATTGGTGTTCTAATTGGTGATTTGCTGTTTTATTTGTTCGAATGTACAAATACTTAAAATAGGATACAACAGACAACACAGCAGGCCCACATGACAGGCAGCTGGGGGAGCAGACAAGATGGCCAGCAGCCAAGAGCAAAGCAAAGCAGCTGGGCAGCCCACCAACCATTCCCACAGAATATTTCAATTCCATCAGACCATCATTTTTTAACAGAAAACTGTACGTCAGTAAATTTTCATCCTACTCAGTGAATATATATACTACTGAGTTTAAGAGCCTTCAATTTCTAAAGGCAAAACAAACAAATTAGAAGAATACAAATAAACCAAATCATAGGACACTTCTTCCACTCCCCACCATCTCCTGCACCCCTTCACTTAGCTCATTCTTCATCTATTCCAGAGCTCATTTTTTTCCCCTTCATTAATCACTCTTCTTCTTAGCATTACATCACTGCTGCTGTACCTGATGCTACTCAATGACTTCTGTCAATGGTTTAAGTTCTGATAAATTAACTCTGAAAAACTGCAAATGGAAACATCACAACTGTCCTGAATCAGGACTTGAACATTTTTAAATCCACTAGACTCTCCTCACTTCTGACTATTACCTTATTTTAAAAGGAAAAGTTATAAGAAACCTCTCAATGGTCGTAGTTTTAAAGACTTTTCCTCTGGGACAGTCTATTCCTAAACTCTGTTGCTTATGCAGTTAGTTGACAGGCTGAAGGAGAAGGGAAGAAAGGATGGAAGAAGACAGCCAATTAACCAATGCTACAGCATGGGGATTTTCTCCTCCTCTGTTAATTTGACATCCTTCTGCAAGACTCTAGGGAGCTCTTATTTAAAGATACGTTGCTACATTTGAGTTCCAACAAATCAGTTTTACATTGTAATTGCTGCTCGTTGATGTGTGTGTATACCCCCTTACCCTTGTACTAAAAGTCAGCAGAATCCCTTTCTAACCCATATACGTGGCATGTGTCAAATTCACCCTCCTTCTTTTCTGTTTCCTCCACAAACACCTCTTGGATATGCTTTTATCCTTTACCTGAAATTTCATTCTACTGTTCTACAGTCGAGAGGAGGATGACTCGATTCTAGCAACATGTCAAGTTGAACTGTACTTACTTTTTATGTAAGACCATTTTATTGAACTAACTATTGTTTGGGCTTCTAACTTTTTCTTCATAGCCTCTACTTTTTCTGACAGGTCAGTTTCCTAAACACCTGTGTACGCATGAGAGGGTGGATACAATAATTTCAAATACATCCATTAAAAAAAAAATCTCAACTTACCATATGGAATTCCACTTGCTATCTCAATTCTCCATAACCTCTTTTTGTACTTTTGTAAAATTCTACCGTTCAACATAAAATATTTATCTTCTGGTTTAGGATATCAACATTCACTTTCACTTCCAATCATTAAAATCATTAAATCCTTCAAAATCATTAAAAATATTTAATACCAGCCCATCATTTACAACTCTGTCAAACTACGCTAAGGTCCATCAATTTAGATTTATATTTCTACATCAAAGATGTTCTCCCCCCCAAATTAACAATTTTTTAATCACTTCAGAGATCATTAAGTGCTGCTTAATCTTACATCCTTTAATACTTCCCAGATTTTCTTAATACATTAGTCCTCTCCAGTGTTATCTGAATCTCTCTACCTTCTTATTTCAAGTAGTATTTTCAAAGAAGACTTTACAGCTTTCTTACACATTATCTTAAGGTCCAGTTATCTATTACAATGGAGTTTCCATAAACAGGTCCATTCTTTAATTGCAGGTATCAAAAATTAAGTAAATTACTCCCACAGAAACACCTGAAGACAGTCATGTGGGAGCTTCATAAACCTCTGATCACGGCCTTGCAGTCACCTAGCAGATCTCAAAATGGGAAGGCATAAATAACCTATCCTGCAATTATCAATGCCCTTTACAGTACTTTGCTAAACCAAAGAAGAAACTTGTCTCTCAATTGTACAGGAGAATAAATAGTAACATGGGAAGATTATGTGAATTAATTAAGGGTACTTAAGTACTGGTCTGCTAGGAAGAACTGCCAGCATTAAAAAAGTTAGTAATTTATTCCTTGGGCAACAGATCATAGCCATTGAAGTCCTGCTATGACAGATAGGAAATATGACAGGCAAAGAGCCTAAAAAGGTCTCTTTATGATCAATGTCAGGGAAAAGGAAATAACATGACCTCATTTTCTGGAAGGTCTAATATGTGCTTGATACCTAGCAGAAGTGTTTCAGATACGAAGTTTTATGAAACACTTTCCTCTTCTTACCATGTTTTTGCCATTACATTTGATCCTTTTCTTAAATACAAGTATGTCTGGTTTAGGATGCGCTTTAGGAAGTCCAGTCCATTTAATTGTTTAACGTGGTAATTAAATATCTGATTCTGTATCAACCGTTAGGTAAATTCTACCTCTCAATTTCTCTTAAGATTTCACAGAGTAAGAGCTATGCCTCTCAATCATTTTTAAACCTGTTTAGTGTCTTTACTGTGTGACTGGCTGCCAATTAAGTACTTCTTTTCAGGTCTGGAATTCAGATTCTCTTCAGTAAAACAAATCCCTTGGAGAACTCTGCTGTCTGTGCAATATGCATGGGGCAAAAGGAATACCACAGAAAATCCTACTTGATTTACTTGAATTTAAATTGAGAGTTTCAATATTGAGAATTTTGAGTAACTTGGCTTTATGAGATCCACATCTTAGGTTTTCTTACGCAGGGCCACTCACTCTTCCTTCTCTCTTTCGAAAAGCAAAGTCTACCAAAGTGACTCAGGAGAAGATGGACACTTCTGGATTTAGATCACTTTGATAACCCAGACCAATTAACTGCTGTTCATCTCACATTTGACCAACGTAGGACAGGGACAGGAAACTTTGTTCCATTTACGACAAAGTAATCCTTTGTTGACATGGCAGAACACTCTCTTCCCAATTATTACAAAACTGTCAACCACTTTCCTTTCCCAGACAGAACAGATGACTTACCATGGACAGGAGCAGCACTTCAAGACACTGCTCCAACACCTCAGTGATTCACCATGCTCCACCAGCCAAATAACAAAGGAAAGACCTACCGCTGGTAATTGCTCCCTGAACTTTAATTACCAAAGTATCTCAAGACACACACAACATGTCCCAGTTTGTACGTACAGGCTGTAAGACTAAGATTATGTCATTAAAACTAAAACTCTAGGAAAAGATAAAAGGCAAGGTTTAGAGAGGTTAGGTAACAGGGAATATGGAAAGATGCCTCATTAATTTGGAGTTACATGCTTACATAAAGTAAGAGAATTAGCAAAACCATTGAACAGTAGCATTTTAAAAAATCCAAAATACTGATTATGCTCCCTTAGAGCCATTTTCATTTTGTATTATTTTCCCATGGAAGCACCTCATCAATCTCAGTTCACAACTAGTTGCCTTCCTGTGGCATCACTCATCTCAGTTTGTCTTGAACTCAGAAGTTACATTAATAATCTGTTTCCTTCTTTTTTTTCTTTCCTCAAAGCCCAGGTTAGAAAAATTCTCCAACAAGGAGAATTTTTTTTTCTATAAAAGCCAGTGTTACAGCCATCATAACTGAGGAGAGGCTCCCAAGGAATTCATCTGACATCAATGCACAGGGAAGAAAGTTTAGGAAAGAAAAACACTGACATTCCTCTGAAAGAATCGTCTGAATGAAGCAGAAGTGCCCTAAAAACAGGCTTTTCTTTCTTTACAAGTTTCAGACAGATAGAGGGCTCTGTTTGCCTAAATACAGAGATGAGAAACTGAACTGAGACAGGGTTATAATGCTCCATTATGAACTAGATGGAAGATATCATTTATGTTATTATATCTTGATGGATTTCAGAGGGAGAAAGAACAGGGTAAAATGTACTGAACTTCTTGTATAGCTCCACAGAGTAACTCTGCTCTAGTAAACACCCAGTGATTGCTTTTTAATCAGAAAATCATCATTCCTCTCTGAAAGGTTAAGGCCATGCCATTTAACAGAAACATAACTCTGAGTAGGTCATCCTGGAGGGACTGGGCAGGCTATCGTACAATTCAGCAGTTACACTGAACTTTTAAAAGTGTTGCTGTTGAAGTTACTGCTAACAGTAACTTCACTGACTTTTCTATCATTATTTTAAGCCTTCCCCTCCAAGAATACCCTTCCAACCTGCAGTGATTTGTGGTTCAGAAGTTTCTTAAGCCAGACAAACTGTCTTCATACTTAACTACTCTTAATGCATTGTTCTTCCCTGAATTTGTCCAGTTGCTTTTTGAAACCATTAAAACTGAGAGTCTGCAGCATTCTGCAAAACTGATGCAACTTTCTAGACAACCAGTGATACAAAAACTTTTGGAAGATGCATTAAGTGTTAATTTCCTGCAGCAGTTGACAAAAGAACAGGAAACACAGAAAATATCAACAGTGGCACTCATCTCATTTAAAGAGATGCCCCATTCTCCGTCACCACTATGGGCTTTTATCCCTTAGCTACAATGAAAATAAACAGTCATTTGGAATGGTGATGTGTTTACCATCTTTCCTTTCACCAAAGTTCAAGCTAACTGTATATATGGCTGTATCCCTACCTCCCCCCATCCTGTTTGATTCATCTCCCCTTCCACAATGTTTGCCAGGATCAGAATCTGATTTTTCAGATCACTTGTTTTCAAAAAAGGTTCACAAAATTGTGATTACATCATGAAGACAGCTGGGATTGGATCTGTGCCTGATTCCAAGAATCAGAGTCCAACAGGTGAATGTGTGCAATGGATCCCGATCCTCTTTGGGATAAAAACAATACCTGAAATACTTTTAGAAAACACATTAGACAGCATCAGTGTAGTTATGATGGCCAGAAATACAGTTCTATTGCTGTTTTTCTGATGGCCCCAAGAATTCAGAAAGAAGAGGCTAGAACAATGCCCACAGTAAGAAAAACACTAAGTGAAAAACTAATCCAGAAAAAAAGAATGATTTGAGGAAACCAGGAAATATAGCTATATTTTATCTGATATTATAGGATAAAATAAATTGAATTGAGGAACTTTCTGGTCTTGCAGAACAAAGACTAGGTCAGGAAAGAAGGAAACAGTGTGAAACATCCCTAACTGCCTGCAGTTTCTCTTGTATCTGGGACGCTGAATCTCTCATTAGTCCCATTCCTCTGGCAAATGCAATGAGAAAAATGACACAGCATGAGAAATAGAAGTTATGACTTCTGAGTTAGCCCTCAGAAGTTGGGAGGGATAACTTGCATAAAACAAAACGCTACTACACAGTGACTTAGGAATTAGTAGCAATTTGAATATAGAAACCCAGAGAAGTGCCTGAGGGTGACAAGCTACTTGTTTTCCCAGGTTGTTCTGGATGCTGGTAAATCCCTATCTGCTTACTACAAACTTGCAAGCTGCACAGAACAGATGAAAAACTACAGGTTTTCTAGGTAGCTGCAGACATTCTCAGTACACTTTTTGAAATATTTTTAGTTGAAGCTATCTAAACTCAAAGGTTTTGTTTGTTTGCTGTTAGTATGTTTCAGTACTTGAACCTCCAGTATTCTTTCTTCATCTGGCCTTCCCTTCAAGAAGAGCACTCAGTGGTTTCAGCACTGTTATCACTTGATGCAAGCAGACACCAGAGATTACTTCTTGCAATGCCTTTATGCAAGTAAACATGAGGAGCAGAATCGATTTCTATTTCTCCTCTAAATACTCATCCTTGTAAGGGTGTTTCACAGAGCAGAGCACAATCATGCCCAAACACTACTCTAAAACCATATTACCTGCCTTTTCTTCAAAACATGAGTTTATTAACCTCACGTTAAGCTGCTCATACGCTCTTTAGAAAGAGATCCCAGCTTGTATGTCTCCTAATCCTCCACCTGCCACCTTCTCCATCTATTTGTACTAGGTCCAGTCACTCTTCAAGCATGCCTCCTCCACCCACCCCACACCTCCCCAAAAAAGACTGAACCTGTATCCCTGGGAAAAGGAGGAAATGATGCAGTAAATTACTTTAATTAGGTATATCCTTGAAAGAGTATTTAAAAAATAAACTACAGCTGGAATATCAGTTTTGATGAAAGCAAATTCAAAACCTCAAAAATAGCGAAATAAAACAATTCTTTGTTTCTAAAACTAAGCAAATATCTCATCTTTCAAGAAAGAACTTTGATAAGGTTGTAATGTAAAAGATTCATTCCTGAAGAAAAGGAATGCCACTCATTAATGAGACACGGTACCTACTTACACCTTACGATCCAACAGGAATCTACAAACTACAGATAATAAAACCAGAGTGGTTATGTTTTATTTTAATCTTTTCCATGCAAGGAAAGAGTAATCATATGGAGTATGAAGTAATTGTACCATTACTGTGGTTTCTGCAAACAAGACAATACTTTTAAATAAGCAAGCACATGCATTGCAAATACAGTTGTTTATATTTACCAAACAAAACATTTGGTCATTCAAGTGTCATCAACATTCAAATATTATTCTTGCCTACTGAATGTGTCCTCTGTTCAAGTCAGACCTGTTCCACTCAACTAAACATGCCTCTCTCTGAACAGTCTGAATTGATGAGTTTCTCCATTGCCACACTTCAGCATTTCTCATGTTTTAGCATCCTACATTCTCATCACAGGGACTGAAGCAGCATTCTATTATTCTAGTACTAGTAGATGAATGATGACAGGGTTTTTTTCCTGCATGACGGAAACTTCTGCAATAGAATTCAACATGAATAAAAAGCTTCTCTGAAGGGTCTCTTCCATCAGTCCTGATGATACTTAGGTTACTTCCATCTAGAGTATTTGGACTTCTAGACAGAAATCATACAGGGGTACAAGAAAAGCATTCCTGATGAATTTCCAGGGTGAAGCATCACCATTAGAAAATGTCAGTATTGTCTGGAAATAGACACCATGTCTAAGGGGAGGGAGGGGGAGGGAGGAGGAGTGTTTCCTCTGAGACTCTGTCTTCTCCTGACCCAAACAAAGCTTCTGCCCAAAGCACATACTTTCCTCTTTTACCATTAATGTTCTGAGTATGTTACAGATTTGCCAGAGTTTGGAATTCTTATAAATCCATTGATTAAAAAAGATGAGTGGCTTAATGAATGAATATACACTGAAAAAAACCTCAGAACTGCAGACACTGAAATAATTTTGCTAATTTAGTGCAAATGCAAAATGGTAACATATATGCTCCCTAAAAAGACCTAATACTTGTTCTGACCCAAACAGGTACATAGTTTATAGGTGCAGTGGAGGATTCCTTCACTTTGTATGATGACAGTTAAAAGAAAAAGACATTAGAAAAAAAAAGGCAATTCATAAAATTTATGGATCAAAGGCAACATGTCACAATTCATTAGTTAAATTGGTTAGTCTCATTCTTTTTAAGATTTTACATCTACTTTTGATTCCTTCCAAGGACAGGAAATATGCCCTCCTATCATAATTTCTTTAGATAAATTATCTAGTAAGAGAGTTAATTACAATCTTGTACAATTTTACTGTACACAGAATTTGACATGCTGCATTATTTGTCTGCATTAACAAAAGAAAAAAAATAGTATCTGCTTCTTTCTCTGTCATGGGACTGCCTAAGAATTTTCTGTGGTTTAACCTACAGTGGGGCAGAATTTTTTACACCCACCCACCGCTTCCCCCAGAATGCACAAACCTGAGGATGATGATTTTTAAGATTTACTACCTTTTAAGAAACACCTGGATAAATGTATCCTTTTTTCTAAACTAGAGATCAGTTGTGCTTTACTCTAATCAGCATGAAATGCAACACATTTTTTCCTTAATCTTTCTAGATGGCATTTATTTAACAGCATGTTCTAGGAAAAAAAAAAAAAAAAAAAAAAGTCACTCAACTTGTCTGCTTTGCTGATTTACAAGAAATAAATTTATTTTTATCATCCAGTATTAGCAGATCTTTTTCTGAAACCCAAATACAGCTATTAATTTGCTCTTTCTTTGTGTGTGTGTATTGTACAGATGACCAATACCTATTGCCTATATTATGCCTATACCTAATGTATAGGTAACACAATCTTTATTACATTTCCATCATTTCAGAGTTTCTATTTATTAGTATTTTTCTCTGAAATATTTTAGAAAACGTACACAAAATTCTTTTATCCTTAAGAGGCAGAATTCCAGTTAGTCTTTTTTAACATCACTGAGTAATCATGCTAACTGATCACACCTATGGGATGCTGAAATAACCTCATTTACAGTGTTACCAAAGCTATCAAGTATTCTGATACAGAAGAGAGATTATATGGTGCACAATTCATAATTTTAGCCCTTCAATTTAGCAGTCTTCATACACCAAATTTCTCTTAGGTCTCATTCTTTAACAACTTTTCTAGCTTTTCAATTATCTTCTCACATGCAATTTCTATCCATCTTGACACACTCAAGGGACAAGTTCATGATCTAAATGTATTAATAAAATTTAAAGACCTTTGGAGAAATAGATATTGCTCGCCGTGAGTTTTATTGTACTTTTCTACTGATTTTTTTTTCAAATTACTTTTGATTACGTTGTATCCACTTTTTGTTTTTCCTCTTCTTGTTTTGCATGCATATCTTAGAGTCAAAGAGAAAAGTTTTCACCAACAGGATTACTCTTACCCACTGCACCTTCAGGGAAATATTTCCTCAGGTATTTTTCATCAGCAATTCAGAAAAGACTTCATGCAATTGCTAGATCCCTTTTTCCTTGTTTCTTCTAAAATCTCTTCATTTGTGACAGAAAATTGTTACCACCAGGTGAAGTAATAGCTAGATACATTAAAAATCTTCTTTTCTATCACCTTAACTCACTCCTTCTCTTGCCATGGACTCTCCAGTAAGTTCAGGACAGAAAGTTCATTTTTATCAGCTGAAGCCCCGTTACAGCAATGGCCTCCACTCTAACATACCAAGTTTTTACTATCTACTTATCCAGCACCCCAAGTGATCCTCAGTGCTTTACACTCTACCTTCTTCTGCCTTCCTCAAAACAGAAGGCATCCTGGTATTTTGATGGAGAGGCTGTGCTCCTCACCTAAACAGTTACTGTGTTCCTTTTTTTTTTTTTTAAACCTCTCCCACCGTGCCTGGTGAATTGATGGCACAGAGGTTGCTGTTGGGGAGAAAGCTGGCAATAGTCTCATTTCAGATCTTCCACAACCCACTCCTGTATTATTCTATATATACCTTCCTCCCTTCTCTCCATATGCTCTTAGCCTTAAAGTATCTTTTTACTTTTCTCATATTCTTTACTTTCAAATTCTCAGTAGGGCTACAATTTTCCTTCCTCCACTCCCCATGGTGTTTCCTCTAGCCATACTTTTCTCTTCCTCCTATTATTTGTTCAGTCTCACTCATTTTTTTCCTCTTCTCAGCCCTCTCCTTTCCCTTTTCTTATTTTCTTTTTCTGGACATAAAAGCCTGTCATCCTATATTATCATGCTGCGTCAGACTCAAACTGTATTTCCAGATTGCCTTTCATAACGCAGTTTGCTGAAAATACCTATGCCATAAAAATGCTTTTTGTCTCACTACAATGACCTACTGCCTTCAGTGCTTAAAAATTTGAATATTTCTTCCAAACTTACCTCTATTTTATATTTGCTGTTCTATAACACATAACAGTATCAAGCTTCTCTGTCCCTCTTCGTCTACAATAGGTCTTGAAACAGTTATATGTCATACCATCTCAGAACACAGAATCAGAGAATCATTTAGGTTGGAAAAGTTCTTCAAGATCATTGAATGTCTTCATCAAGACCCTCTTCTAGTGAAAAGACTGAAATCTGAAACCCATTGTTTTAGTCAAAAGTGAGGGGTGGTATAGAATCCCATGTGCTACACTGATGACGACTGTATTTTCAGACAGAAGAGCATATAGAAGGTATTAACAGTACCTCCATTCTCAATGTCTTCTAGAGCTGCTGAGTCTTTATTCCATTTCCAGTTTTATTTTTCAGTTTCTGATTCTCCACTTTCTCTGAAATTTCTATTTATTCCATTCCTAACCTGTCATTTTTATTTTATTTTGCAAATATATTCTGAATTGCACATTATCACTCTACCCATCTTTAGGTCACAGCATATCTCCCAATGCTTTCTGTAATGCCCTTAATCTTAGCCAATTTCCCCTTCATTAAGGCATTTTGAAACTTGCTTTCCTGATCAAGTCTTCTTCGAAATCCTCCTCTAATTCAGTCTCCTCTGATAAAAGGAGGAGACTGTTTCTGTCTTGCTGCTCTTCCTGTACATGCCCTGGGTTGCTACATGGCAACAATTTACATTAAAGGCTTAATTTCATTCTCCAAGGATCCTTATGGGGAATCTGTCTCCTTATATGGGATATCCCTTCTCTTTAAAAAAAAGTTCAAAGTAACTAAGGGCTTGAATAAAAAGCAGTGTTCACAAATCAGCCTACTGCCTTCTCCAACTTTCATTCCAGGAAGGTGTCCGCTCCAGCAACTTCTACTGATCCTATACCGCTGTACTGTTTCAATTAAACTAAGCATTTATATCTAATTAAAAAAATAATGGAAGTTTTGATGAATTCTGTCTAAAAACACTACTTGGTGTTTTGAGCTTACTGCAGAAAATAAAACAGTTGTGAGTCAATTAAGTGGAAAATTGCTGTCTTACAACAGATCCTCTAAGGTGCAAAATGTTCTCTTGTTTGCTGTTATCAGTACGTCTAGTAATTGCTTTTTGCCCAACTATTTTAAAAAGGGGAAATAGACTTACAGTCTGGAGAAAGAGAGACAGCAAAACATACAAAATTAAAGCATTAATTTTTTTAAATTGTTTTTCTATTTTATAGCATAAAGAAAATGTACCAGAAAAAGACATCTGGCCTATCAAAATGGAAAAGGTAGAAAGACGCAAAGAAGATGCATAAAAATATTAAAACAAGCAACAGGTCACATTTAAAAACAAACACTCATGGTCTTTTTTTCTGTTAATTCTTTAGGAAAAAAAAAAAAAAGCCTTTCTATTAGGCTGTAGTACTAAGGTTGAGAATACTTGTAGTAACATTTCTACATAGATTTAATTATAAACAACATTGTAAAATCTTGCCTGGTATTAAATTACACTTTAGGACTAGATAACAAGGACAAAATTGCTTTCTGTAACAAACCAACAACTCAGCACAGGTGAAGATCACATTCTTCTTCTAAGACTAGCTCACACACCAGTACTACTAGTGTCCAGTAAACACAGCAGGGAGTATCAAACAGTTGCTTTCCTCAACTAGACCAACACCTCACCTTGCTGCAAAACAAACAGGGTTTTTTTAAACTAAATCTTCTACAGCATAGCCTTACAACTGCAAATTCAGTTTGTACCATACTTGTACCCAGATATTCTTATAATCCAAGCCAACACAGAAGTAGGTATTTGAAAATCCTCCCTGAAGTTTACTGACTTCCTTCATGTTTTCACTCTGACCACATTAATGAAATCTTTATTAAAAAGCAAAGTGGTTAAGACCATTTTCGTAACAACGATAAAGAGTGTCTGACAGATTTACTTCCAGGCAATTTTCCAGCCAAAGTCAACAGCTAACAAGTCTCTCTCTGAATTCATGTTGGAGGTTGTAACTCACTAATTAAGTGTTCCTCAAACATTTCAAGGAACATTCAGATTTTCTACTGATCCACTCAAAGTACTCCTCTATAAAGAGATACTGAAGCTGAGTATAACTGAATAAATTGAGGTTTTGTTTCTTTTTAAGGTAACCTCAATCTAAGTTCTAGCATCCTAGTCCACAGTAAATAGTCTTCCGTGATACAGGACTAATTAATTTTCACAATTAACTTCCATCACTTTAAGGTTCACTTAGGTGCATTTCTAAATAATGTGCTCTAGCAATACACCAACTTAGTCAAATAAAGATAGAAATGTTTAAGTATTTGTGTGTTACTCTGATGGAACAGAGCATTTTTTATAAAAATCCTTCAAGACAGACAGACATTTCTCTTTGATGAATAAACACACACAGAATAAGGTACAATGGCGGTGCTGTCCTCGTGCTCCTCATAACTTGTCCACAATCCCCTGGATTTGACTAAAATCCTGTCCAGAAAGCTACATATTCATTCCCCAACCACAGCAATGTCAATAATACATATCTCACTGAAACACTGCAGAGAATCAACATACGAGAACTTACTGATACCTTATATACCCATACCAAAAAGTTTTATTTATTCAAATTCTATGTTGGACAACTACAGGAACACCATTTCTAACTATCAATATGTGAACATTCACCTATCAAAAAAGGACACAGGTATATTCTAATCAATATTATCAAACTACCTAAGGGCTGCACCAGCAGTGTCATGCTAAAGCAGAGAAGATCTAATCGAAGTACCAGACAACCAGTCTCTTCTGTGAAGACCCTCCTAGGAAACATTCTAGTGAGGACTGAAACCTCTTGCAGCCCCATATCTGTGGAGGAAGGTTTCCAGGTCTCCCCTGCTCTGGGCAACCCTGTCAGTGCAACAGCCCCAGATGTTTTATGCTTAGACACACTCAATTCACTCATGTACTGAAACTTCTGTTAGGACAGCCCTACTTGAATCCAGACATTATATAAAAGTGTTCAGTATTATCAACTGCATTATAATAAAACCACATGAGATGATTAAAATAACTTTTTCCAGGTGCCAGATATCTGCCATCATCATGTTTGGATAAAACGAGGAATACCTTACTCCTTGCTGAGCTTCTAATCCTGCCTCCTCAGAATATGTCAAAACCAATAACCATGACAGACGCATACACTTGATATCTTTCTTTTCTCAGTAGCACCAAAATCTACAAACTGCGGTTCTAGTTATCTCCTCCTGAACTGCCCTTCCTATCCATTCATCCCCCACAGTCCTCCTCACCTCCCCAACATGTTGACACAGGGGAGTTTTAAAAAGAAATCAGAATGAAGTACATTGCACATACGGGAGATTTATTTTAGCATAGGTACAAAACAAGAAGAAAAACTGAGAAGACGAATGCAAGAACTCTGTGTCTCAGCTTTTATCCAAGTTGAGATATTTACTTTATAAGATTTCAAGTCAAGTCAATTTTTTTAAATACACATTTAAGGTACCACAGTGCCCGTGTAGAACAGAAATTGCAGAAATTCTGTAATTTTGAAGGACATTTTACATTTATCTGTGGGGGCCCAAAGACATCACTGCAAAAAGTGGTTTATTTAAGAATATGTGGCATAATAACTCAGTTATTTCAGAACTATCTGTACAGGTATTACTACTCTGAAAGGAAGCAGCATCTCATTAGAATGAAGGGAGTGTTCACCTGGTAAATGGCAAAATACAGCATCTTCTGAACCTTTCACCTTCACTTCTGTCAAAGTAACATACACTCAGAATATATTTTCTGAAGTGTTTTTTCTTCTCTTTTTGGTCCATAACATCAACAAAATGCTGACTATAGTACCAACAAAACAACCCACGAACCAAATTTTCATAGAAAACAACCCAGTAAAAAATTCAGACTATCAGAAAAATCTACACAGAAGAAAAAGAAAAAAGTTTAAAATGCTTGTCTTCATGAAAGGAAAAAAGATTAATTGTAAAATTAGTATAACGTAATGAACAGTTCATAAAATAATACTCAATTATCAACCCTATGTAACAATAAAAACCCAGACTAGCAGACACTAGAAATACTATGCAAGGAGGCCAAACTATATGCCAAACAACCTAAAATCTATCACAATCCTTCTAGAAGTTCTCTGTTTATAAAACAAGAACATACACAACACTTATTTCAACCACGTAAATATCCACTGCACCACGGTAATTTCAGATATGCTGCCTAAATTTGTAAGACTGTTCCTGTCTGGTTTCAAACCTGCCTTATATAATAACCTTCATGTGATTCAGCACTCTCCATCAATTTCTCAGCTCCTTCAGACAGCTCCCCTCACAGCTCATAAATACCACCCTTTCTTCACACTGTTCTCTCCCTTTCTTTACCATCACCAATTCCAACAACTTAATTCATGACATCTAAATCTGTAAGAACTAAAAATTTCTTTAGTAATCTGTATCTCTTAATCACAAAGTGTAATAAAACAGCATAGAAGGATATAAAAATACACCACAAACTTACACTTCTTGACTAAATGGGGAATTAATAGTAACAAGAAATCTTTGGCACTGAGGGCTCTGTGGGTGTTTGCCGGGTGACGGACTCATCCTCGCAGGGACCGTTCCTCCTTCCCACGCGT